>JAFFST010006575.1:41877-58147 GCA_022414735.1 Noturus placidus
TCCATGCAATATTCTTTCTGTTGCAAGATGTTTTAGAGTTTTCTTGCATGTTTTTCCCGTTTCAAATCCCCGACAACATTTCAATAGGATTCAAATGCGGGCTTTGACTAGACCATTCCATAACCCATCAATTCCTTGATGGATTTGCTAATGTGCTTAGGATCATTATCCTGTTGAAATGTTTACTATCAGTTCAACTTCAACTTTTGGACAGATGGCCTCACATTATCTTCCAGCACTTATTGATATGATACAGAATTCATAATTGAATCAATGATTGCAAGCTCTCCAGTCCCTGAGGCAGCGAAGCAACCCCAAACCACAACATTTCCACCACTGTGTTTCACAGCTGATATGAGGTGCTTCTCCTGAAAAGCTGTTTTTGGTCTGCACCAAACATGTCTGCTGTTACTGTGGCCAACAACTCTATCTTTGATTCATCCAGAGCACATTATTCCAAAAGGCCTGGTCTTTAAAAAAAACTATTGTCTTGCAAAGGCTTTTTCCTGGCACGCCTCACATGCAGGTCAAATTTGTGCAATCTCTTTCTGATTGTAGGAGCATGCTCTTTGACACCAACAGCTGCAAGACTTAGTAACAGATCCTGTGATGCAATTTTGGAGTGGAGTTTTCTTTTTGCATCAGGTGGCCTGAATTTGCTGGGACGGCCAGTCGTGGACAAATTGGCATTCGTTTGAAATCTGCACCACTTGTAGATTATTCTCCTTACAGTGGAATGATGTATTTCAAATAATTTGGAGATCTTTTTAAATCCCTTGCCAGACATGTAGGCAACCTTTTTTTTCTTAAGGTCTTGTAGAACTCTTTAGATCTTGGTATGATGACACCACACACCTCAATAGCAAAGCGAACACCAGACACTAGATATGAGAGCAGTATAAATAAGACTGGCACCCAATCTTGAATACCTGATTCAAATTTTATAGATTTGAAGGTATCATAAATGTAGGTGTGATAAATGTAGACTGCAACTGCAACATGCAACTGATCTGTTTTTTTGTTCATTTAAATAGTTTAAGATTATTACAAAATGCCAATTTTATGTATAACCTTTATTAATAGTCACTGTTTCAAAGAGGATCAAATGTTTGCTTGTCCAAATATGTCAAAACAATTTTCCATTGGGTATGAAAACAGAAATGACTATCTGTTCAGGATCCACAATAGTATAGTTGCATAACTTTTAATCACCTTCTCAACTGATTCAGAAATTTTGGAAATTGCAGTTAGAAACTAGAAGTCAATCACTCTTGCCAATCTTTTCCAGTCAGCAATGGCGGCGTATTCATCTGATGCATGTATTTTTGGAGGATATCAACTAACGATGGGAATTTGTTCATGTTTTTTTTTTTTTTTTGAGGAAAGGAGGAACATTATAGGAGGAATATATAGATCTATCCTGTTACATTACATTTACATTTACTCATTTAGCAGACGCTTTTATCCAAAGCGACTTACAAGTGCACACTCGTACACCAATGGTAGCAGAGCTGCCATGCAAGGTGCTAGCTTGCCATCGGGGGCAACTTAGGGTTCAGTGTCTTGCCCAAGGACACTTCGGCATGGGATCACCCGGCCCGGGATTCGAACCGCCAACCCCACGGTTAGTGGATTAGTGGACAACCCGCTCTACCGTTTGAGCCACAGCCGCCCACAGCCGTTACGTATGAGACGTGGCAATTCACTCTGTGCGCTTAATATTATTCTACATAAATCATGCCTAGCCATCATGCTGGACCCAGCAAGAGCTTTTTTCTATCACAGAGTGGGATCAAAGGGAATATAGATCATCCTAAACCACAGGGAAGTGTAGTAGTGCTATGCAAGATATGTATATGCTTACTCTTTCTTTATTCTGGGCTTCAGGAATAATATCCTTTTTAGGCAGATGGTTGTGTGAAAGCATAGGTTCAAATTACCTTTAACATGCCTGACTGCATGTGTCAAATAGAGACATGAGGTATGTAATGGCCTACAGCTTGTATAGAGTAGAAGGTGAGGCATGCACACATGCATTTCATTTATTTTGCATACGCAGGATTTCCAGTGGGCTAACAAAGCTTCTAATAGCATGACAATACATTCAGGATTTCTTCCAGAAGCAAGAGATGTAAGATTTTCTTATGTTGCTTTCTTGACCAGCGTCTAAGATAACCTGCAGTTGTTCTATGGGAGACAGAAAGGCTTGAATGTCAGTAAAGCAGCTGAGATATTTCTGAAATCCATCAGCACTTTTTGGCTGTTGCCTGCTACAGTATCAACATTCAGTCAACACTTCATTCATAGCAGATCCAGTACACCCCGCCCGTCCCCCACCCAATCCTGCAGAGCAAAAAGCAAAATGACTTTCCGTTTACTTCCTCTCTCATGTTAAACATCAGTTGGTTTCATCATTGTTTCAAGTCTGTTTCGTGATCCATCTGTATTGTATAACAGTGGCTGTTGTCAGAAGGTGTTAACAACCTTTCATGGCATTTAATTTATTCATTAATTCATTATTATTTTTTAATTAGCAGTGCATAAATATAATGACTCAAGTAGAAGTTGTCCAAATACTTGCTAAGAGTGCTGGGATTTGAACTCACAACCTTCCAATCAGAAGTCACTATACTACTATACCACTGCCACTATAGCACTATAGCATCTGAAAAGTGCAAAGTAATCTGTCCTGAAGACTTTCCTGATACTGGATACTGATACTGGAGACTCCTTCTGTAAATGTTAAATAAATATCTCCTTGCAGATAACTTTACTACAACAATTGATTATACATTATTCCTTGTTAAATAACAGCACATTTTCCTCCATTTATGATTGGCCTTAGACTGTGTGGAGAGTTTGCCACTACAGTTCTCATCTGTGAATTGTAATTACTCAATTAATTTATATCCAATTCCTACACTGTGCTCGAATGGTGAAAGTTATAAGGCTTTCATAGGCAAGAAAAATCAAAAGGAGTTTTCAGAACTGTAATCTTAAACAAACTGTAATCGTAAACTGTCTTCGGGCAAGTAATTTGCTTTTATTTAGGCCAATCTTAAAGCATATTATGAAGCCAAGTCACAAATTAAGAAGAGAACAAAGAAATTTATAGCAACAAGACATTCACATTTAATTACATTGGTTTTCATTCATTATCAAGTAACAAACATGTTCAAACATGGTTAAATAATGTGCGTTAAAAAAAGTAAATTAAATATTTGAAATCATTTCTAATAGCTTGATGCCCAAACATGCTCCAGCGTTTTATTTTGTATCCACTGAACAGTATTTAGATTTTCTAAGTCTTCCTTATATTAGGTCTGGTAATTGTCATGAGAAAACTTTGACTTTTTGGAGTATTTGTTGAGTTTGTTGTGTATATGTTGAGTTTGCCTTATAAACACCCACCTTCCATTTCTGACTACTTTAAATTCCTTTTTTTTATTATTATTATTATTATTTTTTTTTTTAGATCAATTGCAAAAGAAATGCTAACCTATGCACACTCCTTTGTATATTCTCGCTACATATAGTGTAAGATATTGACATTTTAGAATGTCCATGAGTAGATGAACACATGAACATGGTCTAAGATTGTGTCACAGAAAAATGCGACAAGAACACAGACAATTGTAATGAATTTACTGGAGTGAACGGAGATGCATTTTTTCCTCAGAATTCTAAATAGAGCTCTGAATCTCTGGCTCCTGCACTTCATCCGGAATGTCTTTGTTATAAACAAACTATGTAGATTTATTTTTAAGTAACTAGTAATTTTTAAGTAACTAGTAACTGTATTTCTACCACATTGTGTAGCAGAGAGTATTCAGACATGGTGCCTGGACATTGTATAGAAAGCAGCTGGTCTGAATAAGTTCATAATTCTTTTTTTTTCCTCTCTTTTTGGGAGAAAAAAAAAATCCTTACTGTGAAGGCAAACATTCCTCCAAACCTGGCACTGCTCCAATAAATGCGCACCCCTAGAGAACAGCTTCCTGCCTATGTGTCATAAAAATCAATTAGAAAGCTGTAAGGCCATGGCCTTGACTGTGAGTCCTTTGGTCTATGGACAGTTGAAAGGAATGTGTGAAGCATTCGGGGTCAAGGTGGTGACTTTAGTCTGTAGATCTGTCATTCTTTCTACACTGAATGTTGTTTATAACCTTTGTCAGGGTTTTGTAAATTGTTTTCGAAAATACTGGAAGAAAAGAGCGAGTTTCCTCTGACTTGTCACCCACAGCACACTGCTGTTTATTTAAATAAGGCCTTTGAGACAGAAGTAGACCCTTGGGTCCTATACTTTAGCCCCAGGAATTGGACAGCTTGGCCCTCTATGGTGAGGCAAGTCATTATGTCTTTGAAAAGGCCAGACAGCGGGCTGGGACTCAGCAGGTTTCAGTGCAGTTTGCATGCTTTTGAAAAAGATTGTATTTTGTCATGCAGAGGCGATGATGTGTTTTCAGTCGCCTGACCTCACATGCTTTCAGAGACTTCTCTTTCTTTAATTTTCGTTGAAATGGGAACATTTAAACAACTATTAAAATGATATTTTGTCCATTTCAATTGTAATTTAATTATATCTAATAGTCTGTACATACCAACATGCTTATACAGCATATCACTATATATATTTTTCTCTTCTGGAACCATAGCACTCTTGAGTATAATAAAGACAGGAATGTAGCAGATGAACAAATTTAAATGACAGAATGCCTGTCATTATTATGGGTGCTATTGACAAGAAAATAATTACCTTCTTTCATTTCGTTCGAGTGAGACTCAAGCCAGCTGCTATCATCCATGAATGATACAAGGGACAGCCAAGACCCCAATGAGAATATTTCTTATTTACTGTGTGCCTTTATTGCTAGAAAATGTATTTATGCAGTGGTTGCCAAACACCACACAGATTAAAGAAATAATAAAAAAAAAAATCCCCTGTAAATGCCTCTTCCGGCTGCATAGCATTTTGGTTGATATTGTGTTTGAGTTGATGTTCTAGAATAAATCTTCAGAGCTTTTGAAAAGTTGCCAGCTGCTGCCAAGAGGCTCATACAACACTATAAACAGTTCATAGACTCACATTAAAATATTTACAAAAGTCTATTGTGGGCTCCAGGGGCAGGATGCATCTGAAGGGCTTAGATCATGTACATGAAATGCAGTGGTGCAGAAGTGTTACTTCTGATTGGCATGCAATGAGGATTATCATCAGTTGTCCTATAGTCCCTTGGTACCATCTGTGACTGCCTCTTGGCATGGATTCTACAAGATTTTGGAAACATTACTTTGAGATTCCGGTCCATGTTGACATAATTGTAACACACAATTCCTGCAGATTTTCCAGGCGCACGTTCGTGCTGCTAATCTCCTGTTCTACCACATCCCAAAGATGTTCTCCTGGATTCAGATCTGGTGACTGGAAGGCCACTGAAGTACGGTGAACTCATTGTCATGTCCATGAAACCAATCTGAGACAACTATAAGTAGCCATTAGAAGAGGGGTAAATTGTGACCTGAAAGGATGCACATGGTCAGCAACGATACTCAAATAAGTTGTGGCATTCAAGCGATGATTGATTGGTACAGTGTTAATGGACCCAGAGTGTGGCAAAAAAACATTCCCAACACCATTACACCACCTCCATCAGCCTGGACTGTGGACACCAAGCAGGTTGGGTCCATGGATTCATGCTGTTGGTGCCAAATTCCAACCCTAACATCTTTGTGCCTCAGGAGAAATCAAGATTTATCAGACCAGGCTATGTTTTGCCAGTCTTCAGTGTTCAAGTTTTGTTGAACTGCAGCCCACTGCAGCCTCAGCAACAATCAGAAGTTATACAAATACTCAAACCAGCCTGACTGGCACCAGCACTCATACCACGGTCAAAGTCACTAAAATCACATTTTTTCCCATTCTGATGGTTGTTTTGAATATTACCTTATGTTGCAGGCCCATATATGCTGATTTTATGCACTGCACTGCTGTCACATCTATTAGGTTCAGGTGTTCCTAATAAAGTGCTCGGTGAGTGTAATTTCAAGAGTGAACAATATAGGCAGTTCGTACAGATTAGTCCTGGGAGTTTAAGGACTGAAATGATCTTATGCTGTAGATAAAATGGGTTTTCAGCTTTGAAGTACGTTGTACATTTACTTTTCATGTTTACTTTTAGATAGTGACATCAGGCAACAATCCAAAAATATCTCACAAGTCAGATATTTTAAGTCATGCACCATTGTACTGTTTTATGCTTTCCTTGCCACAGCTATGATGAGTAGTGTGGTTTTATATGCCAGTTACCAAAGATAATATTTCTGTGTATAAAAATTCAATGACCAATAAACAATTCTGATTTGATTCTAACTATCACATGTTTCGTATTTTGTTCCTTGTGGTTTCCAAATTCTATTCTGTTCCATGTATGTATGACAAGATGCTGTTTCTGTCTCAAATGACCATTATTTACTTGTTTAAACATATCTTCTTAAATGGGAGCTCACGGTCTTCATATGTAGCATAATGTATCTACCCCTTTCGTGAACTGCTGTAATTATCTCCAGATGTGCCCGATGTGTCCTGGTGACATTCATCAGCCGTCCTTTTTAGAGTTCATCTGTGAGTGTGCTAATAATGGTCGGAGATCGTTTGACATGTGTGCTGTGACCTTTAGCTTTATGTCTTTTTCACAGATAACTCTCACCAGTAGAGAAAGTCTTAACAGGCTCTTCTAAGATCAACGATTTAAAGAAAGGAATAAATCAGTTATTGGAATTTCCATGGATTAGTGTGGATTGTCAGATTCAAAGTATATCTTCAATAATCCCTAAATCTAATATATCTTTCTGCATATTTGATTCTACCCCAACTCTATGTCATCTTAATAACGTCATTTCTTTCCAGCTTTTAAAACGTCTGATACTCCCACTCTCAAGCAACCTGACTAAATTTAACTCTGTTTTACTGAAGAAATATCAATAGCCAGATTTATGTTCAGAATCTGCTTCATCCTTACTAAAGCCTACTATATATCAGGTATTCATGACATTAAACTATGGATGAACTTTGATAGACTGATAGCACTGAAGTTTTATTTATTGGCCTCAAATTTTAATTTCTATATCCTAGATTAACACTGATGGGCTGTACCTTGGTATAACCACTGACCCATGCTACCCTTGAGCCTTATTAGGACACATACTAAAATGGTTTATAGTATCTACTTCAATGTGTTTGACATTTTCTGAAAAAATTTAAAGCACTCAACCAAGTTAATGTGATTGGAATTTTGTTTATGACCTATTTAATTCAGTGACATGACATATATAAATCAGTCCGCATCGCTCTGGTTTGTTATCAGTTACGCTGCCTACTGTCAGCCCATATCTAATACTCCATATATAATATCTAAACTAATAGTCATGCTTAAGCTTAATTACTAATCATCATCCCTACAACCTCAGTGGGCTTCTAGCTGTCTATAACCTGACATTATTCCCCATGGGGTGGGTCATTTAGTGTCTTAGCACTTGTATTTGTGATCTCCAAGACTGTGAAAAATGTATCATTTGGCTGTCTGTACCTTTTCTAAATTGACTAAGAAAAAATATATAGTTTAAGATCTTAAAGTTATCAAAGTGGCTCAAAGAAATGGGTTTGGCCAAACAACATTTGCAAAACAATGCCACAGCCATTCATGGCAAAGAGTCCAAGAAAGAATAATTGGCCATGCTCTCTGAGTAGGAGGGATGACATAACACTCTCCCCTGTCAATTAAAGAGACACTAGTCATGCATTAGCCATCATGGGTATCAATGAATGCAAAAAAGGACCCGTTAGCATTTTCCTCCGAGACCGTTCATCTGCCCTGTGATGTAGCATGAGCAGCAGTTTGAAAAGAATCATATGCTTGCCTTCACCCAGTTGGTTGCTTTTGCCTGATACATGGGTGCTAGATAGTGGGAGAGAATTAGCAACATGACAAAATTGGGAGGAAAAATTGTGTTTCAAATATGGAAACATACATTTAATATGTGTAGCAATGAAAAACCATCAAGAAATGACATTCGAACATCTATCCTAACTAATTGTGGCACAAATGACATGCATTCATTTTGACTTGCTAGTCAAAGCATCTCTTACAACTTAAATCCCCTCTCTTTTTTTTCTCCCAGGTCTGGTAGCTGGGTTTTCTATGACCCCTCCTACTCTCAACAGCACCAAAGACCAGCTCGTGATTGACGCCAATGACACACTGACTATTACATGCAGGTAATTTCTGAGTATGACTTTACTGAGCTTTGTGCTCAGTATGTATGGTACGTATCCAGGGTATACATGCCTGAATTGGATCATATAGCCTTGAGGTTCTTTACACATACAGGGAATGTTATATTTGGATAAGAATGCAGGGGAAAGATTAAATCCATTTTCAGATAACGCCAGCAGTAATGTATCTTTGAACATATGTGGGGAGGGAAGGTTGTTCAGCTTCATTAATCTCTAGTTTTTCTACAGCTGTCATAGCCAGGAATCTACTGAATAAATTGTTTTTAAGCAGTAGCATACATGAAAATATGTATTTTGGCCATGTACCAGTATGTACCAACATTATGTATTTTATATGGCTGTGGCTCAAGTTTAAAATATTAGTGTATTGCATAATCTTTTTAGGGAGGAAATCAAAAGTTATCTTGTTTGTTTTTGTAATATGTAATATAAAAATTGGTATGTGCCAAGAAAGATAAGGGCATAAAGCCATACAGAGCATTAGTCTGGATCAAAGTCATTAGGGAATTCTAATTATGGGTGCTAATATTTACTGAGCATTTACAATGCTATGCATTATGTTTGGAAAACAAGCATATTATTCAAGAGACTGCCATAATGAAAACTTTAACAAGTTGACTATACACAATTGATTGATTAAACCCGTTCCCTCAATTTATGGGTCTCCCAAAACTTATATATTTAAGTTCACTTAACATGGTGCTCATATAGTGTACTATAGTGGCTAGTGTAGCCACTAGTCCACAGTTCATAACACTTAAAATCTTAAGTTTATGCATTTTGTAGGTTAATAATTGAAACAAACTTAGATTTTCGATTTTTGGGTCCAAAATGCAACGTTTTAAGTAATATTTAATCATGTTTAGTTGAATGTTTAAGTAAAGACGACATTAGGGTTTACAGTGCATGAAACCCAGTGTATTCTAAAATGATGGAAGAAGTGTGAACAGAATTTCAATGACCCAATAGTCCCGATAGCTCAGCAGGTCAGTACACTCATGCTGAAATCTGAATCTATTTCATAAGCTTTCAAGGTGCTAGTGACCTTTTCTGATACCTTTGATACCTCTCAGGGGACAGCACATCCTGGACTGGACCTGGCCAGAGCAGTCTCTCAGCAAAGAGGAGCTTGGTGAGCGACATTTGCAGCAGTTGCCCATCCAGGAAAAGAGAGCATTGTGGGTGAAGGAGTGCCAGGGGGAGCGTGGGAAACCCTATTGCAAAACGCTGGTGCTGACCAAAAGCCAAAGCAATGATACAGGCTTCTACCGTTGCTTCTACCAGGACATTAAAGCTGTTATTGATGGAACCACAGCTGCCAGTTTATATGTCTTTGTTCGAGGTAACTAGAGACAGTGTTTGTTTGAAAATCTTGTAATGACTGTGTGTAACACAATTCTTTTTCAACATTGGTGCCTTGTCAATGAATTTTGAACTTGTTTATGTTAGCTGAATGGCCTTAGGCAGTCATCACTGATGTTTTTGTCATGTTTAATGGTTTAGATGACATATCATTTCCAACTGAAATGAGTCTCCGCAGGTGAAGTCATTGACATCATCATTACAGATGCAATCGAATGCCTATTTTGTATACTAATTTATTTGCTTGCCTAGCACAGCTCATTATATATACTTGTCTCTGTGAGCGTTAAAGGACATTCTATATGGCTGCGCTTATTCAAACATTTAAAGAATACTAAATAGTATTATACAAAAATACACAGGTGTGTTTCTACTTTGTTTCTGGCTTTGCATTTTGGCTTCGGAGTTTTTCGTGGGAAGGAAGGATGAAATCCAATTTTTCTTTATATCTAAATCCTCCCTTGTTGCATACTTGTGAAATGAACAGATTTCCCTTGATTTCAAAACGAAAATAATTTCTGCAAATGTTTTGCTCCGTAAATGAAGCAAAACAAAGTTTCAGTTGGCAAATACTTGGTACTAAGTGTTGTTTAGGATTCAGTCATACTTACATGGGATTCAGTGTTTATTTTATTTATTTTTTTTAAAGCAATTTAGTTTCACCATATTTCTGGACTAAATTAAAATATCGACTTTCTCAACAGAATCTCTCCAGAATACAATAAGTCACAGAGAAATATATTTTGCTGGGAAAAGACACACAAAAATACTTAGTAATTTGATACAACAGAAACAATTCAATGTACATGTACAACACAATTGTAGGGATTCTAATTTCATTCTTGGCAAACTAGTTGGGGTATTGTCTATAAGCAGTTGATGCTGTGTGCTAGTTTGTCCGGGTGTTGAGCTCAAGTGACGGTGTCAGAGGCCTGTGCAGTGCAGTACTCATTGGAGCTGAAAAGAAAAATGCATCCGAGGCAGAGACTCATATATACAGGTGCCCCACTAGTTTGTCTGCTTTTGTAAAAATGGAAGTTATTTCTTCTGACAAGGTGCCGAAACAGTTTCCATAGATCCTACCAGGGGGCTAATTAGAAGCAGCTGAAATCACAGCTATAAATTAGGCAGGAGCATGAAGCAGGTCGGATTGGGCCGGCATGTGGATTTAGTTAAGTGCCTATCCCATTCTGCAAACTCATTCCGTGCCTTGTACACGCTGCCTTCATCGTTCATGATCACTGCCCGTACTCCACCAGAAGAACCCTCAAAAAGGCACTTCTCCTTCTTGCACTTATTTATCGTTAAGTACCATTACTCAAGGGACTTGTGTATTTTTCCTGTGTATGTGGACCACCAACAGACAGACGCATAAGCCTCCAGATAGAAGCTTTTGTTTGCACTCTGAACGACTGGAGTGATTTTACTCTGAATAAAAAATGCTGGTCTTAGAACTGATGGAGACTTTCAGAGAAGCATACAGCACCGATTGATATTCAAATAGCACCTGCAGTGGAAAACAAAGCTTGGGGCGGTTTTCTGCACCCCACATATGACCTCTGACTAATAGAAAACCACCGTGTTTTCCGTATCTACTCTAAACCTTTGTCTTTGATAATTAATCCCAATAATGCGACACAGTACATTGTAAAGAGACCTGAAGAAGATGGCATGGTTATGAATATTAATGCTATAGTTTTGGTCTTGATATGTTCTGGTGGAAACAATTTCTGACAAAATGAGCCTGATATGAATTGATCTGACATGAATGTATGGGCTTTATATGGGATTACAGAAGACTGTATGTCATTTGAGGTGAAAGTGATATTTTAAAATGCATAGCTTAAACTCTTTCATTTAAAATTTTTTTTTTTATGATTTCCACCAGATTACAAATTGGCTCGCTTTTTTTTTGTGCCTAATTTCAAAATCTTGAATTGATTCTCCCCTATAGACCCAGATCGTCCGTTTATCAAGAGTAATGACAACATGGAAACCATCTTTATAACAGCATCTGACACACACATTGAAGTGCCATGTCTGGTCACAGATCCTGAACTAAATGTCACACTGTTCTCGGTAGGTATACCACCATCCTTCACAGATTATAATCACAGATTGTGATTCTTGTAGTGCCATTAATGACTACTGACACGGTTATCAGGCAAGCCTATGAGTATACAGTAGATGGTACAAAAAGGCACATTACCAACAATAATCTGTAAGCGGTAATAATAATTGCAATTAAAATATTGCACATGTGCATCAAACAGAAAAGTACATATAGGAATACTTGAAAAGCGAAACCCCGTATGGTTGCCAGTCGCTGCGCTACTCACAATCTTGATGAGTGTTATTTATTAATAAGTTATTTATTAAGGTACTGTATTCTGATAAAACCTGCATTTGATAGATTTGCTGTAGTGGTTAGCCACATTTTTAGCACATTTTCATTATGCTGGCTGAGAGGTCAATGCTAATGAGAACTGCTGAGAGAATGTAATTAACTGTAAAGAGTTTTCAATGTGCATTTCACTCCGGGGGCGCTCAGTATGCTTCATCCATCTCATTAGGCTTAATGTTCTTATGAAGGAGTCAATGCATGCCAGTTTGAGATCAGTTGTTTCTCCTTTAAATCTAACAGTCTGAGTACGTCTGGGGTTCTCTTCACTGTTTTTCCCCTAAGGATATGCAGTCAGATTTGAAAAATGTAATAACCTTCCAGACTTCTTAGATGAAACTTTACAATACGTTGCTATTAACTAATGCATGGGGATTTTTCGTCTATGCAGTATTTTGAAATCATAATGTCATAAAGTTATTTAGTTTAGATGTTTTTTTGTAGGCTCAGATAGATGCTGCATAAACCTTTATTGGGGCTTATACTAATAGATATCATTTGTGATTAAGACTGCTTTTTAATTTCTTTTTTTCTGGTTGACATAACACCTGAGTCAGATGACATGGATTTTGTTGTGCTGTCTTAAATCTCTGTCACTCGACTCAGGTGCTATGTCAACCTGACATCAAAATGAATGAAAGCAATAATTATGATTAAACCATGGCTATCATACGAACAAAAATATTTATTTGGGTTGTTATGATGGGTTTATGTTGATGCTATGTAGCCTTACGAACTATGAAGTGTTACCATTCAAACAACATTTGCTTTAACTTTTTGACATTTTCCTCCTTTTGCCTTTGTTCTGTAGATAGAGCAACCCACTGTGCCTTATGAAAGTAAAGATATCACATGGAAAAGCAAGACAGGGTGGTCTGTTCCCAGGCATGTAATCTACCGCATGACCATGTTTATTGGCTTCTTCTGTTCCCTGACGCTACATGACCGAGAGTACAGATCCGGGGTCTACTTTGTGATGGAAACAGGTGAATCTCTATTTGTATATCTTCAGAAAGATATATACCTAATGAATCATTTACAAAACATTTTATATTTCACACAGCTCTATATTTCAGAATGTGAACGGTTTTGGACAAGTTTGGGAATTGGCAGAGGGTTAGCTCATTATAGCCTTTTCCGTTGGAGTAGAAGAACATTAGCATTAACCTCAGTTTACATGATTTTCAAACGTTAATGGAGCATAAGACTAAATACTGGCTCACTCTAAAGTACAAATATTGAATTAAACATGAGATAATGAGACGAAGGTATGCAGTATGGGCTTGGACTCAAACAAGCAAATTAGTATTCAGCAAAAATATTATCTTAACATGATTTTGCCCAGGTTATTAGGATCACCAATATTGGAAGAGAATAAACTCATCAGTCATTGTCAGATCTCAAAAATGAATCATAATCCAGCAAGTGTAGTTATTAGAGCTATAGTATGTGGATTCTACATCTATACTGAACCTAAAATGGTAAAAGTGCTGACTGTTCATTTGATGGTTGTGACACCCTGCAGGAAGACAGTTTTATGACCTCAAGCTGTTTCCTGAAGACTCACCCATTGAGCTAATGCGAGGCGATGTCCTCATCCTCAACTGCACAGCGCTGGTAGAGCACAACACAGGCGTGGAATTCAAATGGGCCTACCCAGGACAAAAGGTAAAAATGTTTTGCAAGAGAGTCCTGCTGACTAAAGTATAACAAATTATATTCATGAAAGATGGAGACAGGAGTGGATGTTGATCGGTAAATATATACACCCATAGACCCTTTTGAACCATCAAAGGCAGAAAAGCAAAAAAAAAAAAAAAAAACAACAACAACCAGAACATTAAAAGTCTTTCCACTGGCAAAAATAAGCATATACAGTACATTCATAGTAGATATTTAAAAGATATAGCGACAGGATTTATTTTTCATTCACTTGACAGGCACATGCTAATTCATAACCATGTTACCTTAAAGAAAACAAAAAAAATCCTTTCCCCTAATAAAAATCTAAAATAATATATTTACGGTGCTATAATAAATAAACAATATTGTAGACTTTAGCTTGTTTACTAGGCAGTAAAAAACAAAACAAAAACCAAAGCAATTTGGACCATAAATATATTACAACTACTGTATGACATATAAGATTGTATTTTCCATTTAAATTGGATTAATTAATTGTACTCAGCCATTTTATTCATATCATTCTCAATTTCCTCACAAAATGTTTTTTTTTTTTTCACAGATAAGCATAGACAATCTAAATATCACTGTAACTGGGATCTAAAAAGAAGCCAGTGATGTGGTCCTGTAATGTATGAAAGTCAAACATTACTCCCTCCCTAAAAAAATATTAATGGTATGGAAATGTTAATGGACAAAGATCAAAGAATTTTACATTACCCACATGAACAAATGGCACTGAACAAAAGGAGATCAGTCTCATATGAGGAACAGGTCTTATGTGAGGGACAGGTCTTATGTGAGGGGCAGGTCTGATGTGAGGTACAGGTCTGATGTGAGGTACAGGTCTGATGTGAGGTACAGGTCTGATGTGAGGTGCGGTTGTCATTGTGCTCACAGGAGAACAGGGTGGTGAGCTTTCAGTCTATTCGCAACAGCATAACACAAGCCACAGAAGCTACCAGCGTTCTCACTATCCACAATGTCAACATCAATGACTCTGGTTACTACACCTGCTCAGCCAATGGCGTGGAGAGGAGTCTGGAACAGTCCACACTGATCATAGTGCACGGTAAGGTTTAAGGAACGATGGGAGTGTGATTATGTTTACCATAGATCTAGAGAATCCAGAGATAATCTCAATGATATTGAGTACTATCCTTAACTCTTAATATATTTTTATTTATTATTATTTCAGAGAAGCCATTCATTAGTTTGGACTACAGGAATGGGTCTGTAGTGGAAGCTACAGCCGGACAAAAGTCTGTCAAGCTGTTAGTGAAGGTGTCTGCATATCCCATGCCAGTCACCCACTGGTATGCTCAGTAATTCAATTGTTCAAAAAATGCCTATTTGCATTATATGTATATAACACCCACTAGGACGGTGCAATATATGTTTTGTTAACAAAGCTGATTTTTTCAGTATTTCAGTCTTTGCAGTGCTGATTTTGGCAACTCACACAATTAAAAAAATGTATTACTGTGTCCTGTGAGCACCCTCAGTGATCTCAAAGATTCTACATGTGTTTTGATAATGATAAAGATTAATAGAGATTCTAAATAAAGTTGGTTTTTAAGTTATTTTTTAAATTAAATCCACATTGGTGTGATGAAAAAAAAAACGTTTTTTGGTCAAATGAATGTTATCATTATCGTGGGTGTGCATATACAGGTCTAAAAATGTGACCTTGATAACAAGGCGGCCAGAGTTCAGCCGGTTTAAGATCCACAATCATAACCTGGAGATCAGGGACGTACGCAGAGAGGATGCAGGAGACTACACTTTGGTTCTGAAGAACAATGTGGCTGCCTTAGAGAAAAAACTCCACTTTATTCTGATAGTCAATGGTAATGCTCCTCTCTCTCTCTCTCTCTCTCTCTCTCTCTCTCTCTCTCTCTCGCTTTCTCGCTCTCTTCACCACATAAGTTATATGTAGTCACGCTTTACAACCAGCTATCACTGAATTATTGAACAGCATTTTGTCTTTATCCTTTTAAACTCTTATTTTCATGACGTTTCTCATGTTCTTTGTGAAGTACCACCGCAGATCCATGAGAAAGAGGCAGCAGCACCTTCTAACCCCTACAGGAGGGGAAGTCGACAGACTCTCACTTGTACAGCCACTGGTTATCCTTCTCCAACATCCATCACCTGGCAGTGGAGACCGTGGAGCCCCTGCGGCCTTAATTCCACCCAAAGAACTCTGTAAGTTCACACACACACACATATATATATATATATATATATATATATACATACCCACACACACCCCCACACACATACATGCATATATACAGTGGTGTGAAAAAGTGCTTGCCCCCTTTCTCATTTCCTGTTCCTTTGCATGTTTGTCACACTTAAGTGTTTCGGAACATCAAACCAATTTAAACAATAGTCAAGGACAACACAAGTAAACACAAAATGCAATTTGTAAATGAAGGTGTTTATTATTAAAGGTGAAAAAAAATCCAAACCATCATGGCCCTGTGTGAAAAAGTGATTGCCCCCCTAAACCTAATAACTGGTTG
>JAFFST010006577.1:2068-16868 GCA_022414735.1 Noturus placidus
AGCCCAATTTTTCAGTTTTTTATTTGTTGAAAAAGTTTGAAATATCCAATAAATTTCGTTCCACTTCATGATTGTGTCCCACCTGTTGTTGATTCTTCATAAAAATACAGTTTCATATCTTTATGTTTGAGGCCTGAAATGTGCAAAAGGTCGACCAGTTCAAGGGGGCCGAATACTTTCGCAAGGCACTGTATTTCCTCCATCATGTCTGGATTCTACATTTTCAGTATGGTATGACAAGGGCATTAAACAAGTTAGAAATCTGTATGTCGATGGTGTCTTTGATAGCTTTGTCAATCTGTCATCTACTTATGACCGCCATGTGACACATCTCTTTTGTTATTCTTGAGGCGGCTGTGGCTCAGTTGGTAGAGCGGGTTGTCCACTAATCCACTAATTGTGGGGTTGGCGGTTCGAATCCCGGCCCGGGTGACTCCACATGCCGAAGTGTCCTTGGGCAAGACACTGAACCCTAAGTTGCCCCCAATGGCAAGCTGGCAGCTCTGCTACCATTGGTGTGTGAATGTGATCTCATTAGTAAGTCGCTTGTAAATTAAAAATGATATTTCTGTAAAGCTGCTTTGAGACAATGTACCATTGTAAAAAAGCGCTATACAAATTGATAATTATTATTATTATTATTATTATTTCCACATTCGGAATTTTGTTTCTAGATATTTTCCTAATTTCCCCTCTATGCCTCCTGAATAGGCTTGGGAAAGCTTGTTTTCAAACAACCCACATCAGAGAGGAATGATTTCTAGGATTTATGATTTCATTCTGGCGCTAGGTAGTGAGGTGAACACCAAAATTAAGAATGCGTGGGAAAAGGAGTTAGGAGTACAGATACGTGTAGAGTGCTGGGAACATGCTATAGGGAGGGTACAGTCTACCACTTCTTGTGCTTGTCTTGGACTTATCCATTTCAAAGTTTTACACAGAGCCCATGTGTCCAAGTCGAGACTTTCTGTAATATATCTGGACGTAGAGGACAAATGTGATAAATGCGATTGCTCTCCCTGTCATATTGGCCATATGCTTTTCTTCTGCACTGATGTCCATGGTTTTTGGTCTGGTTTCTTTACCATCATGTCCACTATTCTCCGGGTAGATTTATAACCTTTCCCATTAATTGCTGTATTTGAGATTCCTGATGCCTCAGTTCCATTGAGCTCGATACAAAAGGATGTTATTGCCATCACATCCCGTATAGCAAGACGTTCCCTACTGTTGCACTGGAAGTCTGCTAAATATCCACGTATCTCACAGTGGCTAAAACGCATTTTATTTTTATTATTTTATTTTTTTTTAAACTTGAGGAGATAAAGTATACGATGAGTGGTTGTATTGACAAGTTATTTATTTATTTATTTATTTTATAAATGGCAACCGTTTATTGCATATTTTATGGAGTTACAGACACTTCACATTTAAATTTTTTTGCCTGTCGATGGGTTTTTTTTACAATATTTCCAATGTCTATATAACCAGCAATAGTAATTTTGGGAAAAAAAAACAGCTCTTTTAATAATTTTTTACCTACTAAAGGTTTATGTTTAGAAGGAATACATGCTTTTCTTTTTAAACAGATTATTTAAAAAAAAAAAATAGTTTGTCCTAAACTTTTTATTCAAAGGCAAACAAGGCTCCCTAAAAATGTAATCAACATTTCATTTATTTCACAAAACAAATATTCTACTCATATATGTACACATTCAAACATCATGTTTTTTCTAACAATGTGTTTACACAAACGAAATAACACCACACAGTAACACAAACACATACCCAATATTAACCGTTGAAATGCTTTTTCAGACGTATTTCAGCCCCAAAAATCTGACTCATTAACAGCTTTATTGGGAGGGGGGCTAGTCCCCCACACACCGCTCTCCACCACTGCTCAGACACAAAGGGGCCAGATTGACCTACTGATACAGTAGATAGGGTTACCCCCACCCCATGGTCATAAATTAGCTTACCTGCAGAAACGTCGGCCTGAGAAGCACTAAGGGCCATAAATCAGCACACACTACTTTGGCAGTTTGACAGAAATTGTATGATATAACTACTACAGTACCTGTTATAATTGAGCTGCTGTTCCCCTTGTAGTCTTATGTAAGCGGTGAGAAGTCAGCGTTTTAAAGGATATCCTGAGTGACCCAACAGATGACATCCAGGGTGAACATATTCCACTCTTGGAAACAACTTGTGTTGACCCTGGACATTTTGGCAAAATATCCAGAATCTTGTAATTGGCATCAAACACATCTTGAACTTACCTATTGATGTTCGGGAATCCTTTTCTCTTGATGCAGGTCTCCTTATTTACAGTTCGCGCAATTATGCAAACATAAGTTCCATCGATGGCACCAACAATCTTTATAAAAGCAGCTTGCTTTTGCCGTATGGTTTGAAGGTCAGCTGGGAAGTCAGAGAACTAGCTTATTATGTTTGGTGTGGTTAGTGTTCCAATAGTGGTATTTAAGAGCCTGCTTACTGTGGACAATGATGGGCCCTTGTCATCACTGGTGCACTGCTGTATTTTTCCAGTTGTCAAAAAATGCAAAGTCATTACTTTCATTTCTGCAGTTAGAGCTAGAAGTTTTTGAATTTCTTACTAGATTACTAATAAATATGATGAATCCTGTATCATTTTATCAACTCCCTGTCATCATATAATTGCAACACATTCTTTCTTTGTTGGAAAGTATGTGGTCTCCTGCTGCCATCTTGTTACTCCTGACTAAGTTAGGATACCTCTCCAGCATTCTTAAGTAATTTAGGAGCTGAGACTTAGTCTTAATACTTAGGTACCTTTATAAATCACTTATTCTTAAATCTATGAAAAAGAATAAAATTGTGTCACTTAGGAGCGGTCATACTTAAGAATAAAATTTTATTCTGAGTGGCTTTATGCATACAGCCCCTGGTGATTATTACATTTAAAAGGTATAGTTCATCTTGTCTCATGTCTCCGCCCAATAACAGGTCTTTTAAAACTGAAATTTCCTGCAGCCTTGTGTTACAATTATCAAGTCTGATCAAGATCTGGAGATTTAATTGAGTTTTTTTTTTTAACAAGGTTTTGCATATCCATATGTTTTGTTTTATGCCTTAGCACAGGGGTCTTCATCTTATCCAAAAAGGTCTGGTGTGGCTGCAGTCTTTCTGTTCAATGACGGCAGGAGTCACACCCACTAACTAGCACCCTGGTATAACGATCAAACGCAAATATTAGAACAAACCACTAGACAATTAGAAGGTAAATGGCGTCAAACCAAAATGGTAACATTAAAAACAGCATGGAAGGAGAGTCTACTGAACTATAGAAAATCTCTTAGCGATGCTAGAAAAGTCTCTCTCTCCACCTTAATAGGAGATAACAAAAACAATTCCAGATTTCTATTCAACACAGTAGCAAAATTAACTAGGAATAAAACCACTACGGAAAGAAACACTCAATCATTACATAGTAGTGAAGATTTCATGAAATTTTTCACTGATTCCCATAGAAATTTTATTAGAGATTTTGCGTTTTACACATCACGACATATCACAACACCACACCCAACAACCCAAACAAAACAACCACAGCCAAAACAGCTAATCCAGAAATTTTAAACCTGAAGATTTGAACTGTCTGGTGACTCTGCCTTTAAACAAAGGATTTGATGCGAGTTTTAAAAACACATTTCTGCTAAACAGTTTCTGGCAAAGGTTTGATAATTGTAGAACCCAGTTCTCCATGTTCAGCGTAGAAAAACTTTGACAATTCACTTAAAACAGTGATTGTCAGGATGTTTAATGAAATGGTGAGTGGGGAAGACATATGTCTGGCTGGGAAAATATTGCACTGTTCGTGGACAACCAGTTAAAGTGTTAGATGAGGATGGCATCTGGAATTGCTCCTGGTGGATTCCCATCAAACAATGGGAAAATGCCGGGGGCTACCAGGGCCTGAGACATCTACCTTCTATGATTGTGTTGGGAGAGAACAGAGGCTACATATTTTATCAGGGAATGCCAAAACTCTGCCGAAAGTGTGGGAAAATGGGACATTTGGCACAGGCATGTCAGGAGCTAATATGTAGGAAATGTAGAGGAATTGGTCACGTCTTTGATGAGTGTACCATTGGCAGACGGTGCAATCTGTGTGGGGAAACAAACCACCTCTACAGAGATTGCCCAAAAAGTTTTGCCAACAAGTTAAAAGGGAACAACAAAATGGCCGCCCCACAAATTGAGCAAACAATGGAGCAATTAGGAGAAAAGGAGGTGGGGCCTGAGGTTTTGGAGGGAGAGTCGACTCTCCCGTCAGCCTCAGGGCAGGAATGGAAAGGTGGGGCGGCCTTAGGGGCGGAGCCAGATAATCATTAGGGGAAAGCCCCCTCCCCAGAAAATGAAGGACAGGAAAGGGAGGGAGGAGAGGAAGAGACAGTTTCTTCAATGAAGACAGTGTCAGAAATTAGAGTAGAATCTGAGGAGAGTGGACTTGACAGTCCACTACCAAATGCTCAGGTGCAGAAAAGACCTGCGGGATCTCCTCTGTCTGTGACAGTGGAGAAAAAACAGAGGGCAGAGCATCAGCGGGACAGTTCTTTTTCGGAAGACCTGAACCGTTTATGGCCCTCAGTGTCCCCAAATGAGGTTTCCTTTTTGCACTTTCAGCTAAGAAATGGGATAAAAGAAGAGCAAGAGTCACAGGAAATAATATGTCCTTAAATGAATTTTAACTGTGTCTCTGCATGTCTTCGTTAAAAATTGGTTTGTATTTATTTATTTATTTTTTTCCTAACCATACGGCTCATGACTCTCACAGTCTCAACAATAAATGTAAGGAGTGTGAGGTCTATCCTAAGAGCCCAGAGTGTTTTATCCCTGTTAAAATTTTTTAAGTCAGATGTGATTTTATTGCAAGAGTGTGCTTTGCCCTTTTTAGGCTCTTACAGGAAATGGGAAGAGCTGTGGACCCTGTGACCCTCCTTGTGGAGAGGTTCCAATTTTAATAAGTCGGATGGAGTGGCGGTTTTAATAAAAAACCCCAATGTTGTGGTGAAGGGAAGCACTGTGGTGAGGAATGGCTGGGCAATTTTAGTCAATCTGACTTTTTTAGAGAGGGATTTTACTATTCTTAACGTATATGGTTTTGCGAAAAAAAAAGAAAATTACGAACTTTTAGAAGACTTGCAGTCCCACATGCTGGGGAGGGTGCCTTTAATTGTATTGTATTGGATTTTAACTGTATTTTAACAATGAAAGATAGGAAAAGGGCAGCAGGGGAGTGTAAATTAGATAAGACTTCAATGTTACTTCAGGGTTTAGTTAAAGATTTTAAACTAGTCGACTGTTTTAGAGCCATGCATCAAAGAGAGGAGGGCTTCACCTGGTTCAGTGGTGATGGTACCAGAGCCTCTCGAATCGACTATATTTTTACAAGGGACTGCCCGCCGACTGATGCTACATTGACCCCCCTTTTCTTTTCAGATCACATGATGCTGTCTTGCACCTTTTCACTGTCCACTGGTGTGACGATAGGAGGAGGGCTGTGGAGGCTGAACTGCTCTATGTTAGTGGATGAGGAGATAGTCAGGGAATATAGGGAGCAGTTTAGTCAAGGACTTTTTTGAGACACGAGCACAGTGGTGGGAGATGGTGAAAGAAAGGACAAAAAAATGTTTTAAGAAGAAAGGCAAAGAAAGGAAAAACAAAGGGAAAAGGCGCATGATGGGACTGCAAAAAAGATTGCAGAGATATTTTAACCTTTTTAACTGTGGGATGGATTTTATAAATGAAATTAAAGAAGTAAAAGCAGAAATGCGTGTTTTATAAGATATACAAAGTAAGGGGGTCATCCTACGAAGTAGAGAGAGAGAGATTGAAGAAGGAGAGAAGTGAACAAGGTATTTTTTTTTTTAAATTGTGTCTAAGGGAAAAGTTATAACCACTAAAAAATGGAGGGAGGGAACAAAAAATAACAGAGGGGATTTTAAAGTGAGTGGAACAATTTTACAGTGACCTATACGAAGAAAAACATGTACACAAATGGTACCCTGGAAGAAGTTTTAGCCTTTTTAGACAGCAAGGTAAGTAGTAATGCAGTGCTTTTATCCCAGGACTTACGATTTTAGAAATGCAAAACTCTCTTAAAGGTTTTAAAAGAGGGAAGTCCCCAGGAATGGATGGACTTCCCCAAGAATTTTATTTGATGTTTAGCAGTGTTATTAAACATTTGTTTAGCAGTTCTAAATTTAGACTTTGAAAAAGCATTCGATTGAGTCTCGCACCAGTTCTTGTACCAGGTACTGGCCAAAATGGGGTCCCCGGATAAGTTTATAGCCTGGGTGGGATCGCTATACAAAGGCATTGTTAGTAGAATATTGGTAAATGGGCATGTTTCCAGAGCGGTAAATATCCGCAGTGGCGTCCGTCAGATGTGTCTGGTATCCCTCCCTCCTGTATGTGGCCTGTATTGAGCTACTGGTGCAAATCTTGAGAAGGGATACATGGCTCAAAGGACTAGAACTGCCTGGGGCTAGTGGACAGACCGCAACATGTGTTTTATATATGGACGACATAACCCTTTTAGCTACTGACCTTGTATCTATATGGAGAGCAATGGACTTGACTGACTGGTATGGTCAGGCCTCTAGCACCAAGCTCAATAGGAGCAAGTCGGAGGCCCAGCTCTTCGGGCCGTGGGGTAATGTGGACATAGGTGGACTGGAATTGATTTTAAAAACTGACGTTCGAATTTTTGGGGTCAAATTTGACAAAGAAGGTGGAAGACGAGGTAACTGGACTGAGGTGTTGGGGAAAGTTAGGCAGAAATTGGGATTCTAAGGACTAAGACAGCTGACTTTTGAAGGTAAAGTTTTAATTTTTAGGCTTGGGCTTCGGCTGAAGGGTCTGGTGGGACCGGTCCAATACCGGTTCCTTCTCCAGACCAATCGCCTCTTTTAACAAGGCTGCTACAGCAGCAGTTGAACATGTATCAGAACCTTCTGGAACTCCCATTATTCAAACGTTATTGCGCCGCGACCTCGTCTCCAAATCCTCACATTTATTCTATAATCGAGTCACGGTCGCAGTGAGAGACTCTATAGTGGACTTCATGTGTGCTATATCATGTGTAAGCGCGTGCTCCATTTCCACAACTGCACCTTTTAGCGCTGAAATGGTGGACTCGGTAGCAGCTTTATCATTAACCTGCTGTGTTTTCACAGCATGCAGGTCAAGCTGGATAGCAGACAGCGCTTCCTTGAGAATCTCCTGGAAGAGCTGCCCATCTTTGAAAGCCTGACTTCATGTATAAGATTAAGGGTGTAAAATTTGCCGCCATTAATGCAGAATAGGAACAGGTGACATTAACTCCGAGATATTTGAATTTTGAGTGCTCCAAGCGAAAAGGTATTTCAGTCTATTTTATTTTGTGGCCAGATTGGTTTAGGGGTAAACATTCACTCTTTGGTAGGTTCAGTTTATACCCTGAAAATTTCCCAAAGTCATTTAACAGGCGTATGATCTCCTGAATAGATGCAATTGCATCTGTATCACAAAGTAGTAAGTCGTCGACATACAACGCCAGTTTATGTTCAATTCCATTGTGAATTATACCCTGACATACAGGAAGAGTTCTGAGCATGATCGAGACAGGCTCAATCGCTATTGCAAAAAGTAACGGAGACAGATGTCATCCCTGGCACGTACCCCATGACAAAGTAAAATAGTCAGATTTAGCATTGTTGGTATATATGGAAGCCTGCGGTTCCACATATAACAAACGGACCCACGATACCAGCCCTTCCCCAAAATCCGAAACTCTTGAGCACTGTGAAAAGATATTCCCATTCGATCCTATCAAACGCCTTCTCTACGTCCAAAGAGATGACCACTTCAGAGGAGTCGCTGTTCTGTTTCGAACATAAAATATTAAATAGAGTACGAATATTAGAAGATGAATGCAGTCCTTTTACAAATCCAGTTTGCTCCTCTGAAATAATGCTAGGGAGAATCCCCTCCAAACAATAGGCCAAGAGTTTGGCTAAAATATCATCGACATTGAGGAGGCTAATAGGTCTGTATGAGGTACATAATGTTGGGTCCTTCCCATCTTTCAGCAACAAAGTTATAGTTGCTTGTCGTAATGTTTGTGGCAACGTCCCTAGTTCTAGGGACTCCTTGAATACAGCCAGGAGTAATTGGGCCAATGAGATATGGAATTTCTTATAAAATTCGGAAGGAAACCTGTCCGGGCCAGGTGATTTCCTAGATTGTAATGAAATGATTGAGCGAACATTATCATCCAAAGTGATGGGACTGTCAAGTTCAGATGCCAATAAAGGGTCAACTCTGGGAAAATTAATATTTAAAAAAAAAAAAGGTCCATGTTATCTGAATTGTCAGGAGCTTTAGCTGTGTATAAGGAGGAGTAAAAACTTTTGAAAGTTGAATTAATTTCTGCAGGATCCGAGGTTAATACACCACTGGACTGCATAATCTGAGGAATAGAGCATGAAGCCGCTCGGCTACGCAGTTGGTGAGCCAACAACCGACCAACCTTATCCCCATATTCATTGTAATTACCACACGTATGTAACAGCAACCTCTCCGCTTCACCTGTTGATAACAAAGCAAATTCTGCCTGCAAATTAAGCCTTTGCATTGTGCAGCTCAGGAGTCGGGTTGAGACCATATTGGTCGTCAATGGTCCGAATATTATCAGATAACTCTTTTTTCTTATTCCTGCATTGCTTATTGGCATGAGCACGAAAAAGAGATTATCTGTCCCCTTAAGAAGGCTTTCAGAGTTTCCCCAAAGTAAAGAGTAAGAGGTAGAAGCAGTTTGGTTAGTGAGAAGAAAATCCTCTATCGAAGTAGAAATATACTTGCAGAATGCTGAATCAGATAGAAGTAGAGAGTTAAGCCTCCACGGTGGGCGAAAGGTTTGATGCGAAGGTAGAAGAATGTCAAGACTTAGAGGAGCATGGTCTGAAATAACGTAATAAATACGGGAAAAAGATTTATGTACGTGAGAAAAGAAAGAATATTTCCTCACTGTGGGGTTTAAATTCCTCC
Source organism: Noturus placidus (assembly GCA_022414735.1). Taxonomy (NCBI): domain Eukaryota; kingdom Metazoa; phylum Chordata; class Actinopteri; order Siluriformes; family Ictaluridae; genus Noturus; species Noturus placidus. Next base: position 11,147 of record JAFFST010006577.1, read on the forward strand.
ATGGATCAATGTAGCCATTCTGAACCATAAACTCAGAGAACACCTTTGCCATCGTAGAGGGAACCCTCGCAACAGCGCTAGATTTGTCCAAAGCTGGGTCAATAACACCCTTCAAATCTCCTCTAAATATCAAGAGATGCATGTTCAAATCAGGAATTTTGGACAACAAATTCTGAGCAAAAGTAGCATTGTCAATGTTTGGGGCATATACATTCACAAAACTACCGGTGTCTGTGAGATTTCCCCCTCCACAATCACACAAAAAAATAATTTATCGAAAGAAAATGGCAGTCTTACTGATCCCCTGGACCTAGAATCAAAATTGGAGTTGAACATATGTGATGTCCAGTGAGCTTGGAGTCTGCGTTGATCCCTGAGACAGAGATGGGTTTCCTGAAGAAATGCAACGTCAGGTTTTTGTAGTTTTAAGTGAGTCAAAATCTTTGACCTTTTAAATGGGATCATTCAGACCTTTCACATTCCAACTTAGGAATCTGAACGAGCGTCGGGTATTTTCCAACAATTTAGATTAGTGCAGAATGGAGTAGTGAGAGGTTGACACCAATAGGGGGAGAAAGGGAAAAAATTAAAAAGAAAAAAAGGGGGTAAAGAATAAATAGATAAATAAGGGGCACCCCCCCACACACACAACATAGCACAGTACCCTCCCCCCACACACACATACAACAACAAAAGACCCCCTCCCCCACCCACAGCAACACAGTATATCAGTATACACTCCCTCCCCCTCCCTGCACTGAAAACTTGACTCTCCATTCCCAAGCCATGGAGTCAGAGCCCTACAACACTTGAACATCTGCAATTCGCAACCCAGTCCTACAGTCACATTTCAGGTATTAATAAATCGGTTAACAGTCATGTAGACAGATTATGATGCAGGATACATTCATTAAACCATTGTTGTGCTTTTTTGGGGCAGTCGAATTGCAGCCTCTCCTCACCGAGGTCGACCCGAAGGTTAGCAGGATATCTGAGAAGACCGCAGAGTTCTCTCACGCAAGTTGTTTACCACCGCAGAAAAAGCCGCTCTCTTCTTAGCGACGCTGGAGCTGAAGTCAGGAAAGATGAAAACCTTGCGGCCCTTATGGAAAAGTTGATCCCAATTCCAGTGTCGAAAAACTTTCTCTCTGTCCTGATGATAGTGGAACCTCACAATCATCACTCTGTTTCTCTCGCTGCTCCTCCGAGGGCATGGGGCCGATATGGTGCGCTCTAACAGTGGAGCGGTCGGAAAGATTTCCGATCCGAGGACATCCTGGAAAAATTGACAAAGTTGACCGGATTGCACCCTTCTTCTCCCTCCGGAATACCGATGACCCAGAGATTGCAGCGCCGTGAACAGGACTCTAAATCCTCCACTTTATCGATGAGGTGTTTATTAGCCGAAGCTAGCTTTAGCACCGTATCCTCTAGCGTGACAATGCAGTCACTATAAACATTTAAATGATGTTCCAGCTCAACAATATGCTGTCCTTGTGACTCAATACCTGACTTAAAACTCTCAAAGACGCAATAACTGGGTCCAGAGCCGAGTTAATGGCCGCAGTCACCTGTAACGCGATGGTAGATGTTAGCTCCGTAATTAGCGTAGCACGAAGATTCTCTAGATCAAGAGGTAGCTTGTCGGCCTGACTCGCCATACTCTGTGAAGTTTTATTTTTCCTTAGCCTTTCAGACACCATAACTCCTTTCACATAGTTAAAAGTGAAGACAAGGAAACAGTAGAAGAAGTCAAAATCTATTATACGACTGTATGACTGAAAAGCGCAAATTAATTACAATTTTAGTCGAAATCGGCAGGAGCCTCCAACTTCACGTCCTACGCCATCAAACTCCGATTTTTTTCACCGATAAGGTTGAAAATATCAGATGTGAAATTAAGGCTAATAAATTAAAACCAGGCAGTATAATAACTAGCCCTATAGATAATAATATATCAATATCAAATCAATGTTTAGAGTGTTGTGCTCCGCTTAGAGAGACTGAAGTAGCTTCATTAATCTCTTCAGCCAATTCATCAACTTGCATACTAGATCCTGTACCAACATTTTTCCTTAAACAGATGTGTCCTGGAGTAATTGAACCACTTTTACATATAAATCAATTCTTCCCTCAGCACTGGCTATGTACCTAAATCATTTAAATTAGCAGTTATTAAACCATGGATTAAAAAACCTGACCTTAACCCCTCTCAACTATCAAACTATAGACCAATATCAAATCTCCCCTTCATCTCCAAGATATTAGAAAACATTGTAGCAAAGCAGTTATGCTCGTACTTACATAGGAACAACATTCATGAAATATATCAGTCAGGATTTAGACCTCATCATAGCACAGAGACAGCGTTGGTTAAAGTAAATGACCTTCTACTGACCTCTGATCAGGGTTGTATCTCGCTGCTTGTGTTACTCAACCTTAGTCGTAGACCATCCTTGATTGATTAGAAAACGATTATGGCATTAAGGGAACAGTCCTCTCCAGGCTCAGGTCTTATCTGACTGAACGTTATCAGTTCGTAGATGTAAATGGAGACTTCTCCACCCATAGCAAGGTTAAATTTGGTGTTCCAAATGGTTCTGTTTTATGCCCACTGCGTTTTACCTTATACATGCTACCTCTAGGTCAAATTATTCGAAAACATGGAATTAGTTTCCACTGTTATGCGAATGATACACAGCTGTATGTTTCAGCGAAGCCAGAGGACAGACAGCAGCTTAATAAAGTTGAGGATTGTGGAAAGGATATTAGACGTTGGATGTTAACTTCCTTTTACTCAACTCTGATAAGACGGAAATACTTTTGTTAGGATCACTTGTAGCTAGGAATAAGCTTTCTGATCACATGGTTACTCTGGATGGACTTCCGGTTTCATCATGCGCAGCAGTAAAAGACCTTGGAGTAATTATTGACTCCAGCCTACCTTTTGATACTCATGTAAAATGGTAAATGGCGCACTTATATAGCGCTTTTATCTAAAGCGCTTTACACTGTGTCTCATTCACCCATTCTCTCACACACACACCCCAATGGTAGCAGAGCTGCCATGCAAGGTGCTAGCTTGCCATTGGGAGCAACTTGAGGTTCAGTGTCTTGCCCAAGGACATTTCAGTATGTGGAGTCACATGGGCCGGGAATCAAACCGCCAACCCTACGATTAGTGGACAACCCGCTCTACCACCTGCGCCACAACCGCCACATGTATGTAGATAATATTACTAAGATAGCCTTCTTTCATCTTAGCAATATTTCTAAGATAAGAAATATATTGACACCACATGATGCAGAAATATTAGTTCATGCTTTCATCACCTCTAGACTAGATTACCGTAATGCCTTACTGTCTGTATGTTCCAGTAGAAACATAAACAAACTCCAGTTAGTCCAGAATGAGGCTGCTAGAGTCCTAACTAGAGCCAAAAAATACGACCACATCACCCCGAGCTTATCAACACTGCTTTGGCTTCCAGTAAAATCTCACATTGATTTTAAAATACAATTACTAACCTATAAAGCACTAAAAGGTCTTGCGCCACAGTATTTAAGCGATCTTTTGGTCTTCTATGATCTTCCATGGCTACTTAGATCAAAAGAAGCAGGCTATTTGACGGTACCCCAAATAGTGAAGGCTACAGCAGGGGGTAGAGCTTTCACTCATAGAGCGCCACAGTTATGGAACAGTCTTCCATTTAGTGTTCGGGACTCAGACACAGTCTCAGTGTTTAAGTCTAGACTTAAAACATATTTGTTCACTCTAGCCTACCCTGATTAGACCTTCTATTACGCTAATTCCCAGTCCTAATAATTATTTCTCTCCCTCTCTCCTTCTGCCGGGCTACACATGATCTTATGGAGATACTAGAGATCCTGATCCTTTCTGCTCTCCGGACCTGCCTGATCTGTCTCTGAAGTTCTACCTCTGGATGGAGCTCTTATCTACTCCAATTCCAGACTGCTGAGACTATGGTTTCTTTTAAGCCATACAGATTTCATATAAATCAATAATGATCTCTTTCAGAATATCTGTTGTTCACCAGATGAGGATGGGTTCCCTTCTGAGTCTGGCTCCTCTCAAGGTTTCTTCCTCTTAAAACATCTTAGGGAGTTTTTCCTTGCCACTGTCGCCACTTAGTGGCTTGCTCAGTTGGGATAATTTCGCACCTTTAATATCCGTATACTGTGTTGATATTTCTGTAAAGCTGCTTTGAGACAATTTCTGTTGTAAAAAGAGCTATACAAATAAAATTGAATTGAACCCATTACCTCTTGTTTAATATCAGTTCATCTTGGGCACCAATCAACTATCCATCTGGAATGAAAACCTGCAACCACACCTGCCTTAGGACCTAGGAGTTCCCAATTACATTTCAAGGCAAAAAAGGACAATGCTTCATTTATTAAGGTACATGGTTTTAAAACACTTGTCTTGTGCACAGCAAGTAAATTAGTAAAAACAGTATTTTTGGCATTTAGAATTAGAACCTGAAGAAATTAATGATAAATAAAAGAAAAAAATATATTAAAATAAAACACACAAAAACTGGTAAACCGGAGAACACATTTCTTAAAATCACAAATCACCCAACAATGGCATATTAATCCAACTTTGAAAGAAAATTAGACCAATATGCTTTGGTTATAAATCATTTATAATAATAATAATAATAATAATAATAATAATAATAATAATAATAAAAAATAAAAAAAATAAAAAGAATGACAGAAGAAAAATCACTGGTCACATTTAATTGTATATTTTGTGTACTTAGAGATCCCAGAGTGTTAGAAATTAAGAAATGTATACTATTTAATCCTAACTCTGAACAAAACATATCAGATAGTTTCATTTTCCAAGCAATTCATTATTAAGAAACACTTTTAAAAGAAGACATTAGAAATCTATTTACAGTAAAAACATAGCCTGGTACTTGAGATTTAATTAAATATACAAATGTAAAACAGTTGTCTATGCTGTATAACATTTCAATCAACAAAGAGACTTGTATGCACTTTGGGGGTAGGGATGATTAAAAGACTCTGTTTCATAGACACAGGCTCATCATGCTATGGGTCAAATACAACACTGACCTAATTTCAGAGACAGCCTATGTGTCAAACATCTCTAAACAGCATCTTATTTTGTTCTCAATTTGTCCTTCCAGGCAAATAAACAGAACAAATAACATTATATGATCAATGTGCTTCACCAAGTAACTAATTAACTGGTAACTCTGTTCTCCTAAAATGCCCATAATCTTTTTTTCCTCTGCAACTATACTCCTGTTTGCTCTTTAATCCAGGCACGGAATTTGGGGACAGTGGTATAAATTCCAGGTTTGTTTCTACGTGCACATCCATCACCCCAGCTCACCACGCCTGCCAGAAACATTCGCCCAACTGCATTAGAGCTAGACATAGGACCGCCTGAGTCACCCTGGGGGGGAGGAAAGTACATTTTATACACACCTCTCTAGATAGATATACATACATACACACACACACACACACACACACACACATACATACAGTGGTGTGAAAAAGTGTTTGCCCCCTTCCTCATTTCCTGTTCCTTTGCATGTTTGTCACACTTAAGTGTTTCGGAACATCAAACCAATTTAAACAATAGTCAAGGACAACACAAGTAAACACAAAATGCAATTTGTAAATGAAGGTGTTTATTATTAAAGGAGAAAAAAAATCC
>JAFFST010006578.1:5826-16693 GCA_022414735.1 Noturus placidus
TATATATATATATATATATATATATATATATATATATATATATATATATATATATATATATGAAAACGCATTACAATGAGTGCATTAATATAAACCTGTGAGTTGTTCAAGTAAATATATTTCTACACCATATAGATTTGAGGATTCTAGATTATTGTGGTATAATTAACTGTCTTCTCTGACTATTTTTTCAATTCTGTCAGCACACACATTTCTGTCAGCAGTATCTAGAGCACACATGTTTGCGCATCTAATTAAAACCCCTTATGTAATGAAACTGACTGACAGCTTTCGCTATTCTCTTCTTTCTCCGTGTGTGTGTGTGTAGATATGACAGGTCCTGAGCTCCTCAAGGCCAGACAGATATGTGAGCTGTGTAGTGAGACGAGCTCAGTGTTGAGACACTGTGTGGATCTCCTGTCCCAGCGTGAAGAGGTACAGCATCATGCTTCAATTTATAACCATGGAACTGTGAATCACACTGACACTCATCACACAGCTCCAGGTCCTGAAAATGATCCCACATATTCAAGTGGGACTTGCTTCCCTTGATACAGATCCAGACCAAATCAGTCCAGCTAAAGAAAACATGACTGTGAAAATGTGTGTAAGTCTACCATGAATGTAATTTCAGTGATGGATAGACATGTCAGTCTGGGAGTAATCGTGGTTGTTGGTGCCAGACATGCTGGTTTGAGTAGTTCAGAAATGACTGATCTTCTGGGATTTTCTCTAGAGTTTACAGAGAATGAGTGGAAATGCCTTGTTGATCAGAGTAGGTCAGGGTAGAATGGGCAGACTGGTTTTAGGTGACCAGAAGGCTATGGTAACTCAAATATGCACCCTTTACCACAACTGTGGGCAGAAAAGCATTACATTCCAAACCTTGAGATGAATGGGCTACAACAGCAGAAGTCCACATCAGGTTCTCCTTCTGTCAACAAGAATGTTTGGATACAATGGGCATCTCATGCAGTTCTGGCATTTAACCTCCCCACTGCTGACATACATTTATGCTATTATTAATAAAAAAAAACTCTTACAATCAAAATCTCAAATACAGTGGGGGAAATAAGTATTGAACGCGGCAACATTTTTTTAGTAAATATATTTCCAAATGAGGCTATTCACATGAAATTTACAGCGTTAATTGAATTGAGTTATTCAGTATTAACTCAGGGCGCACGGTGGCTTAGTGGTTAGCACGTCCGCCTCACACCTCCAGGGTCCGGGGTTCGAGTCCCGCCAGGGCCATGTGTGTGCGGAGTTTGCATGTTCTCCCCGTGTGTCGGGGGTTTCCTCCGGGTACTCCGGTTTCCTCCCCCAGTCCAAAGACATGCATGGTATGAATAGTGTATGAATGAGTGTGTATGTGATTGTGCCCTGCGATGGACTGGCACCCTGTCCAGGGTGTACCCCGCCTTGTGCCCGATGCTACCTGGGATAGGCTCCAGGTTCCCCCATGACCCTGAAAAGGAGTAAGCGGTTGAAGATGGATGGATGGATAGTATTAACTCAAGAAATCCGCACATATAAAAAAGTCCAAAAATAAAGTCATGTGTAATAAAGAGGAATGACACGGGGAAAAAAGTATTGAACACACTATCTGAAATGTTTTTAATACTTCATGGAGAAGCCTTTGTTTGTAATGACAGATTCAAGATGCTTCCTGTGTGAAGAAATGAATGTTCTGCAGTATTTAGGTGTGATTTTGGTCCATTCTTCTAAACATCTTGTATTTAAATCTTGTTCAATTGAATTGAAGTCAGGTGATCGACTGGGACATTCTAACACCTTGATTTTTTTTTTCCCTGAAACTAGTTGAGAGTTTTCTTTGCTGTATGTTTTGGATCGTTGTCCTGCTGGAAGTTCCACCCACGTCTCATCTTCATCATCCTGGTGGATGGCAGCAGATTTTTCTCAAGAATCTCCTGGTAAAGGCTTCCATTCATCGTTCCTTCAATGATATGAAGTCTGGGAGTACCATGTGATGAAAAACAGCCCCACACCATGATGTTTCCACCTCCAAACTTCACTGCTGGTGTTGTGTTTTTAGGGTGATGTGCAGTGTCATTTCTTCTCCAAAAATGGTGTGTAGTATGACAGCCAAAAAGTTCAATTTTGCTCTGCTCTGACCAGACAACACGCTCCCAGTATCTCATAGGCTTCCAAATGAGTTGTAGTAAACATTAAACGAGCTTCGACATGCCTTGTTTTTAGTAATGGAGTCTTGCGGGGTGAGCGTGAGCAGTGGAGTGAATTGCCTATTGTTTTCTCTGTGATGATGTCATCTGCTAGCTCCAAGTGTTTCTGGAGCTCTTTCCGAGTGGTCCTTGGTTCTTGGTCTTCTCTTCTGACTATTCTTCTGACTCCCTGGTCAGAAATCTTGTGAGGAGCTCATGTACATGGCTGGTTGATGACAGAATGATGTTGCTTCCACTTGCGGATAATGGCCCTAATGGTGCTTACTGGAGGATTCAGAAGTTTTGACATAGCTCTGTATCTGATTCCATCAGTATGTTTCGCAACAATAAGGTTGCAAAGATCTTAGGAGAGCTCTTTGCTTTTACCCATCATGTGTGACACCTTCGTAACGAAAAGCCTTTTTATAGCCCATCAATTTACTAACCCAGCTGATATTAATTTGCACAGATAGGGGGTATAATTGCTTACAGATTTCAGCTGGTTCCTTGCCTTACCTTGCAATGAAGAACTGCTTTTTCTTATTCTTTTTTCCTGTGTCATTCCACTTTATTACACATAACTTCATTTCTGGACTTTAATGTTGTGAATTCTTTATATTTCCGGATATCTTGAGTTAATACAGATGTCTGATGAAAATGTCATTGGAAATATATTTACTGGAAAAAATGTTGACACATGTCCAATACTTATTTCCCCTCATTGTAATTGGACTTTTTCTAATAAGTGTCACAGAGCAATCATTTTAAACGTACTGTTATTACTGTCGTAAAAGCAGGAATTAATATTGTGGGATTGTTAAGTACCTATATACAGAGTCCCTTAGACATTTCTTGCCCTGAAAATAGATATAGAAGCTGGCATGGCATTAAAACAAACAAACAAACAAACAAACAGGTTAAGTGCCTAATAAATAGAACATAGAACAGTTTTCCAAGTAGAAAGCATACCCAAAGGTCCTCCTGTGTAATATGATTATGGTGTTAAAACAAGGAGGCGTTAGAAAGTAGAAAAATGGCAAACAATTGAAAACTATAAATAAAAGGTTGAAATGTTACCGCTCTAAATATTCTACTACTTTGCATCTCTAACGGCTGCTTCTCCAACTGCCACCAGAAAATATCCATCTCTCATGGAAAAAGAATAAGTTCTGGGTAATTGAGTCTTGTGTCATGTCACAGCCAGGTTTAATGCAGGGGTATAGTTTGATTTTGCATTTGTTCTTACAGCTGATCTCTTATTTAAGTAATCTATCTATACCAATCTCCCTATCCTTCTACTCATTTCCCTATAGCTGATCTCTCTAATTCTGTTCCTGTCCTGAAAGCTGATCTCTCTAATTCTGTTCCTGTCCCGATAGCTGACCTCTCGAATTGTGCTTTTGTCCCTATAGTTGATCTCTCTAATTATGTCCTATCCCTATAGCTGATCTCTCTAATTGTACTCCTATCCTTATAGCTGATCTCCATAATTGTACTCCTGTCCTTATAGCTGATCTCTCTAATTGTACTCCTATCCTTATAGCTGATCTCCATAATTGTACTCCTGTCCTTATAGCTGATCTCTCTAATTGTACTCCTATCCTTATAGCTGATCTCCATAATTGTACTCCTGTCCTTATAGCTGATCTCTCTAATTGTACTCCTATCCTTATAGCTGATCTCCATAATTGTACTCCTGTCCTTATAGCTGATCTCTCTAATTGTACTCCTATCCTTATAGCTGATCTCCATAATTGTACTCCTGTCCTTATAGCTGATCTCTCTAATTGTACTCCTGTCCTTATAACTGATCTCTCTAATTGTACTCCTATCCCTATAGCTGATCTCCATAATTGTACTCCTGTCCCTATAGCTGATCTCTCTAATTGTACTCCTGTCCTTATAGCTGATCTCCATAATTGTACTCCTGTCCCTATAGCTGATCTCTCTAATTGTACTCCTGTCCTTATATCTGATCTCTCTAATTGTACTCCTGTCCCTATAGCTGATCTCTCTAATTGTACTCCTGTCCTTATAGCTAATCTCCATAATTGTACTCCTGTCCCTATAGCTGATCTCTCTAATTGTACTCCTGTCCCTAAAGCTGATCTCTCTAATTGTACTCCTGTCCCTAAAGCTGATCTCTCTAATTGTACTCCTGTCCCTATAACTGATCTCTCTAATTGTATTTCTGTCCCTATAGCTGATCTTTCTAATTGTACTCATGTCCCTATAACTGATCTCTCTAATTGTATTTCTGTCCGTATAGCTGATCTTTCTAATTGTACTTCTGTCCCTATAGCTGATCTCTCTAATTGTACTCCTGTCCCTATAGCTGATCTCTCTAATTGTACTCCTGTCTCTATAGCTGATCTCTCTAATTGTACTCCTGTCCCTATAGCTAATCTCCATAATTGTACTCCTGTCCCTATAGCTGATCTCTCTAATTGTACTCCTGTCCCACTCCTACTATATATGCTATGTCTGCAGTTGTCTCTTTAGTTTATCTCTTTAATGTATTTCACGTTTTTGGGGAAATCTTCATCACGCTATATAAATGTTAAAATTATATTCTGAGCTATGCACCCCTTGTATCCCTTACACACATCAAACGCACACACAAACACACACACACACACACACACACACACACACACACATGCACGCACACAACCCGTACGGGGTCTTAAAATTGTCTGTTTATGCTTAGGGGGGAACTGAAGCGCACTCTCTTTCTCGTACTTGTTCTGTCCGTCACATTCTCTGCCTCGCCCTTGCACTCTATCTCTCTCTCTTACTCATTCTCCCTCTCTCTCTCTCTCTCTCTCTCTCCCTCTCTCTCTCTCTCTCTCTCTCATACACACACACACACACACACACATACACTTACATTCATACATACCCAATCTCCATCGCACCAGCCAATGCAAGCTTCAGTAACATAAACGGGAAGGAGAAAAAGGTGACAGCTTTCCTCGTTATCTGAAAAGGTACAGTTGGACGCACTCTAAATTTTCACACTTATTATTTTTCTTGGCTTTCCTTCTGAAACACAATATTCTGATCTTGTCTGCTTATTTGGCTCTACTAGCTGTTCTCATTGATGAAAAAAAGAGGAAGTCCCACTTGTGCTGCCTGTCCTAGTTTTCTCACAGGGCAGATTTCATTACTTTTGTCTAGCTTATTTTTCTCTTATGTTTCTCATTTAAAAAAAATAAATTGCCAAAATCTCATGTAGGATATTGGCAGAAAAGATGAGGTCAAGAAGAAGTCAAGAATGTCAGCTTTCCTGATTTGTATCCATGTCGATAACTGGATTGATGGCATCGTTGTCAGTCAGGCTTTTGTGTCAAGGTCAGTGTAGGAGAAATTGAGCAGCAGAAATGTATTATTGTAGAAATGTAGCAAGTTATTTTGCAAACATGCCGATTTGACATATTATTGCATAAAATTTACCCAAGACTACCGACTATTTTTAAGTAGATGTCTGCTTTAAATAGACTTCCTCTTCATGCTTTACAGCACAGGCTCTCTCGACTCTGCAGATCAGTTACAGTACTTTGAGCAACTGTGAATATTCCTGAGAACAGTTTAGTTAGATATAGTGTGTATCCTGTTCGGATTATGGGACTGTATTTTACGTTTTGTTGAAATATGTGTGTTATAAAGACATTAGATCTGTGTGTTATTTCAGTTATTGACATTTCACTGTAAACTTAAATCAACTTTGAAATCAAGTCTCCATTAGACCATAGATTTTATATGACATTAGGTATGGTGTTCACAATCTGAGCATTAAATAAGATACATGTTGAGTGGTTTAGGATTAAACTATTAAAGGAACTTGTCTGAACATGTTGCCGAGATCCCTTCCAACACAATAAATGGATTATAACAAGTTGTGCCTGCAGGATATATAGTAGAACCTTAATTGCATTAACCCTAATCCCTCTTCTGAACATGTGATTGCAGCACATTGTTGCCTCACCTTGACTATGCAGCTGTATTTGCAGAACTTTTTGTGTCAGCATTTTACATTATTTTATGTACCGGTTGTTTATGATCTGTGGCTCTTTGCCTCTGATGTATGTGATTTGCTCATTCATGCTTTGCTCTGGCTATTAGCAAATGCACCAGAGTTATTATTCATTATTAGATGATTTGTTCCCCTCACTGGCTGAGAAGCGATTAATAATCTGCACTGACTAAGAGGTGATTCATATTAAACACTTGTTAATAGGATATTCATGCTCCAGTACTGGCGGGGGGATGTATACCCTCCACTAGGCAACATAATATATTTGGATACATGATACTGAATATCATTGGATACATGAATTTATACTCTGGAATATACTATAATAAGATATTTAGATATTGGGCGCGCGTTGGCTTAGTGGTTAGCATGGTTAGGTTGACTGGAATGTCCAAAGTGTCCGTAGTGTATGGACGGGTGTGTGAATGTGTATGTAATTGTGCCCTGTAATGGACTGGTACCCTGTCCAGGGTGTACCCCGCATTGTGCCCCATGCTCCCTGGGATAGGCTACCGGGATCCTGTAGGATAAGCGGTATAGAGGATGGATGGATATCCAGATATTTATTCATGCAATAAGCCATAGAGATTTACATTCCATATTAAGTCATGGGAAATAATATACACCATACTAAGTATAAGAACATTGAGTAATATTAAATGTATACTCCATACTGAGTAATGAGAAATGTATATTCATTAATGAATAACGTGAAAGCCATAGTCTGTACTGAGTAATGGGAACTGCATACTCAATCATGAGTAACAGGATGTCCATACTCTATACTCAGTAATGGGAAATGTATAGTCAATAACTTGTTTGCTTGTATTTTCTCATTTGTACTTACGCTTTGGACAAAAGTGTCTGCTAAATGAATGTATAACTGGGAAATGTATAATCACTCATGAGTAACAGGAAGTCCTTATTATATACTGGGTATTAAGAAATATATAGTTAATAATGAGTAACAGATAAAAAGTAATGGGAACTGTATAGTCAATAAAGAGTTATGGGAAATTCATACTCCATACTGAGTACTGGGAAATATATACTCAATAATCAATAACTAAGCATTCATACTCTATAGCAAATACTGGAAAATGTATAATTAATAATGCATAATGGGAAGTCCAAACTGCATACTAAGTAATGGGAAATATATACTCAATATAGAGGTTTAGGCAGTTCGGACACTATACTACGTACTGAGAAATGCATGCTCAAGACATAATATTAAGTAATGGTAAGTGCATACTCCATACAGAGTAATGGAAAATGTATATGCTGTAATGAGTAATGGGAAATCCATACCCCAAGTAACGGAAAATTCATGAAACTTTACTGATTATGAAAATATTCAAACTTTATGCTAATTTGCATTAGAGTTATACTTCATCTTTAGTTGTGAGAAATGAATACTGCATAGAGGTTATAAGGAAATGCATATTATACAGTGATTAATATGAGTCAGTATAGCAGTATAAGCTGGTGGGATAGGAGACCCTCTGCCACTGAAGGATTTCCACTCTCATTCTAATGCAGGTGTGAAATCACCATGGTAACAAGGCTGTATGTAGGCCGAGCTGACGGAGGGGGATGAGAGCGTCTGTGTACTGAGAGGCGTAGAGACGTAACGTTTCCTGTCTCTGTCCTCCATATGACCCATGCTGCGAGTTGTTTTGTCCGTCCAAAACAGCTAATCTTAACGATATAACACTGGTGTGTTGTGGAAGGGCTAACTACTATATATCACCAATATCAAATATCAGATTTCTCAACCAATCAAGCTAGTCAGTCAAGCTAGTCATTTCATGATAATGAATGAAGAAGGGGGTCTGATTTCCACCTCCGCCCTGTGTGTGTGTGTGTGGAGTCCACTTGTTCTCCATGTGCTTCACGGGTTTCCTCCGGGTACTCCGGTTTCCTCCCTCAGTCCAAATGCATGCGTTGTAGGATGATTGGCATTTCCAAATTGTCTGTAGTGCGTGGGTTGTCACCCTGTCTAGGGTGCCCGAGTTCCCTGCATTAGCGACCCTGTGTACGATAAGCAGTATGGAAAATGGATGATGGAACATCACGAGAGCGAAAGAAAGACATGGAATGACTCTTTAAAGCTGCTTTAACATTAGTGGCAGCAGTAACCAACTATTTTTAAACATTAAATGTAAATAAATGTATTTTTAAAAAGTATGACGTTCTTTACTCAATATTTTTTTTTTCATTGTTGGCAAAATGCAATGGTATAAGAGGAATAGAGCACACAGGACATGCAGTTATTGGACGTTTTTTGGCAGTAAAAGTGATTACGCTTCACATTGGGTTACATTACACCAACCTCTTATTTATTCATTTCCTAGAACACATCCCACAAGTGTTTTATTCCTTACTACAGTTTTTCATATCTCTCACCCAGTTTAATGTTATATGGGCCAACCCAGGTGCATCTTTCTTTTTCTATTCTTATGGTTTCTTTTCACCTCTCAGCTCATACTTTTTCATTTTAAATGGAAGTGTACAGTGAAGGCTTAAAATAGCGGGCGAGGTGAGCGGAAGCAGTGCTGCTGAGAGATCTGTGGCTCGGGTCTATTACGCAATGCAGCTGGCTTGGCCAGGCTCTGGAGATTGAAACATGGCAGACTGGATTGTCTGGCTTTCATTCATGCCATTTGTGCGTCGGTGTGTGTGTGTGTGTGTGTGTGTGAGAGAGAGAGAGAGAGAGAGAGAGAGAGATCCAAGATTTTTACAGAATCATTACACCATGTAATGAAAAGACATAAATATAGTACAGTGCTAAAAAAAAATCGAGCATTAAGAATAAATTTGAGATGTATGGTTTCCCATCCTTAGTGCTGTGGAATCTATTAAAAATTAATTTGTATCTCACCCTGTTTCTTTTGAGTGATAATGCACAAATCATTTATAATTGAGCTGAAAAAAAAAAATTCAAGGGTGTTAGGATGAGAGAATCTGCAAATGGGTGACTTTTCCTCCACCTCTCCCAAATCAGGTTTACAGAGTTGCTTGTTATCTCACAGACAGATTTACAGCTCTGCTTCTACTTCCAGCCGCTGCATCTCTCAAGGTGACTCTGCTTATTTATCTGTAGTCAGTCCAGCACAGTGTTCCAGCACATTTTGCACATCGCTTTAATTTAGACAGATTTGTAAATGGTCATTAATTTCCTCATTATTCTGTCCTGTACTGTCCGTCCGCTTATCTTCCAGCTAGAGTTGTTTTGTCCTTGTCCATAGGATAATAATTTGTGCATCCGTTTAAATTTGGGGATTCACGTTAGCATATAGACCTTAAAGGAAACTTGTACATCTTGACAAGCCTCTATAAGCTCAGATTCTCAGGGTATCCTTCAGTTTCTGTAAGGAGGATCGATAGGCTTAGTCAGGCTACGTCCACATTAATCTGGATTTTCAAATGTCTTTGCAAAATTGCTTGTGCACACTGAAACGTCTGAAAACGTCTGAGCAAAAGCATAAGACTCTTTGGTCTGCGTCATTTCCGTCAGGTGTTGTTTTAACAATGCAATCTGATGGTTACAAAGTGACATTGACCTTTACCATCAATCTGGATAGGAGGCACAACAACTGAACTGTTTATATTGAAATTTACACAGACACAGGAGCTCTAGTCAGATACCAACATTATTCCAAACTAACTGGATTTTCATGGATACCAAATTTCTTGTGTAAATGCTCCTTTATGAAGAAGATTGTCCATATACATGAACACTAACACCCATTTTATTATTATTATTATTATTATTATTATTAAAATGTCTTTTTTCAACCAGGTGTATCATGACCTTAAGATTTCTGAATATAAATGCATAATATTTTTTTCTCGTCTTCATATGAATTGGCTCTGATGTGACTAAAGTGGATTTTAGAGGAGGCACTCTCAGCAGACCTGACATTCTCTACTGCACAAAAGACTTATTCAAGGCACTTCCTGCCATGTGTGAACACTCCATGAACAGCGCAGCCGCTTTCCAATGTCTGATTGCCTGATCGGCATGCCAAAGAGTTGACTGACTCATTTATATTGAACATTATGTAAAAATAAATAATTAATTAAATAAAGGATTGTTACTGATTGCTTAAAACATCCACATGATTATTTATCATACATGATTATTTATCATACATACTAGCACACAGAGGAGAAATAGAACAGCTGATTAACACTTGTGGAACGGTAATAGTTTATAAACTGAAGAGAAAGTATCAATCAAAATGTAGTGCAGTCTACCAGTGTGGTTTCTAAAAGATCTCTACAGCTAGCATGTGCTATCATCCTCAAGAACTAGCTAACATCTTATGTTACTGATTACCAGTGTGGTCTTTAAAAGATCTCTACAGCTAGCATGTGCTATCATCCAACAGAACTAGCTAACATCTTATGTTACTGACTACCAGTGTGGTTTTTAAAAGATCTTTACAGCTAGCGTGTGCTATCATCCTCAAGAACTAGCTAACATCTTATGTTACTGATTACCAGTGTGGTCTTTAAAAGATCTCTACAGCTAGCATGTGCTATCATCCAACAGAACTAGTACTAGCTAATATCTTATATTACTGATTAATAATGTGGTCTTTAAAAGATCTTTACAGCTAGCATGTGCTATCATCCAACA
>JAFFST010006578.1:16924-27343 GCA_022414735.1 Noturus placidus
GTTACTGATTACCAGTGTGGTCTTTAAAAGATCTCTACAGCTAGCATGTGCTATCATCCAACAGAACTAGTACTAGCTAATATCTTATATTACTGATTAATAATGTGGTCTTTAAAAGATCTTTACAGCTAGCATGTGCTATCATCCAACAGAACTAGCTAACATCTTATATTACTGATTAATAATGTGGTCTTTAAAAGATCTTTACAGCTAGCATGTGCTATCATCCAACAGAACTAGCTAACATCTTATGATACTGATTACCAGTGTGGTCTTTAAAAGATCTTTACAGCTAGCATGTGCTA
Organism: Noturus placidus; assembly: GCA_022414735.1. Taxonomy (NCBI): domain Eukaryota; kingdom Metazoa; phylum Chordata; class Actinopteri; order Siluriformes; family Ictaluridae; genus Noturus; species Noturus placidus. Next base: position 17,230 of record JAFFST010006578.1, read on the forward strand.
TCATCCACCAGAACTAGCTAACATCTTATGTTACTGATTACCAGTGTGGTTTTTAAAAGATCTTTACAGTGTGCTATCATCATGTGCTATCATCCAACAGAACTAGCTAACATCTTATATTACTGATTAATAATGTGGTTTTTAAAGATCTTTACAGCTAGCATGTGCTATCATCCAACAGAACTAGCTAACCTCTTATGTTACTGACTACCAGTGTGGTTTTTAAAAGATTTTTACGGCTAGCATGTGCTATCATCCAACAGAACTAGCTAATATCTTTTATTACTGATTAATAATGTAATTTTTAAAAGATTTTTACAGCTAGCATGTGCTATCATCCTCCAGAACTAGCTAACATCTTATATTACTGATTAATAATGTGGTTTTTAAAAGATCTTTACAGCTAGCATGTGCTATCATCCAACAGAACTAGCTAACATCTTATGTTACTGACTACCAGTGTGGTCTTTAAAAGATCTTTACAGCTAGCATGTGCTATCATCCTCCAGAACTAGCTAACATCTTATGTTTCAGCATGTTTGCAATATGTGTGGTTTCAAATGATAACATACTGCACTTCATTTCATATGATTCTTTCTTGCTTATAGGGGTTCAGAACATTTACGTTTAGGGTATTTGATCTAATATGTGTGGTGGATCACATGGTGCAATGTTTATATTTTCCATATAGTTCTGAAACTACACAGCTTTAAATTTTATATTGAAGTAAGTCAGATCATACTTTAAATAGGCTAAGTAAAATTCTTTTTGAGAAGCTAAGTTAGGCAAACTTGCTGAAACAATAAATAAAAAAAAAAAAAAAACCTCATAGAATTTGCAGTGGTGTTAATGGTTATAATGGAAACTGTAATGGTCCATGTAGGCCTGTACTGGTACTTTGTTGCCTTCTGTTGGTGGCTTGATATGTCTAGTGGATACCATTAAGCACCTATGTCCTTAATACGTCCTACTACATATTGGAAACCATTTGGTAATGGTAATAATGGTTAACAGCTGATGGTTTGTAATGGTGTTTGTAGTGGAAACCATTATAATTTCTGTTATGGGTCCTATTGTTTTGTTTTGTTTCAGCAGGAAATGTAGTGATATGTAGTACAAGACGGAAAACAAGTACTTAAACAACCATTGAGGTTTAAGTTAGTTTTAGAAGAAGTTAATCTTCTATGTTAATTATATCTAACAAACTACATCTTGTTTAATAACATTGCTGACAGCAGTTCCATTAGGCCATTAGATGATGTTCAGAGTCTCATGGATGTCTTTTGTGGCTTATTGCAAGTGCGTGCAGCATCGACGAGAGTCTTGTGAATGGTGATAGAAAGGCGTTGTGAAAGGCTTGGTTCAGGTTGCTCAGGTGTGTAACGTGACCGATGGTTGTGTGGCTCTTGAAAACTGGGTGTTCAGTTGTCTGTACTGGAAACAGGAGCAGCTCAGGGACGTGAACAAAAGCCCATGGTTGACAATCAGTGACTCCTTATCACGATTTAAATAATTACTTAAAGGAACAATTTGGAAAGTTGTATCTCTCAAACGTCTAAATCCATAAGGCAGCTGTTTGATGCACCACACACATGGCTTTATTCAGTTTCACATGTCAGGCGCATAGCAGAATGAATGGCTGACTGATTGACTGATATAGGACACACTTGTAAATGATATGCCCCTTGTTAGTCAGCTGTGCGTCAAAGGCTGACAATTATGACTTTAACTTTTGCACGTGAAAAATATTCTGAGATCTTTAATATTCATATCTTGCCATCTCGATGATCTCATAGGGCTTTATAGAGGGCTGTAAATAGACCATTACAGATGGCTGGTAAATACTTTATTTGTGTGGGTTCAAGTGTACTTTAGACTTCACACATTGACTTTTGGATAACCAATGTTGTTGTTTTTTTCCCCTTTTGAGAACTATAAAACATAACAAGAACAACAACATTTATTTATATAGCATATTAAAAAACAACAACAACAACAACAACAACAACATGTTGACCAAAGTGCTTTAAATGCCAAGGACCTAACAATGCGAAATTAATAATAGAATTAGATGCACTCAAAAGTGAAAGAGAAGAGGTATGTATTCGAATAAGATTTAAAAGTATCAACAGGCTCTAATATGAAATGGCAAACCACTCTAGAGACATGGGGCCGCAACAGAGAAGGCCCTATCTCCTTTTGATATTAATCGAGACTTAGGAGTACTTAAATGGAAACTTTGCAATGACCTTAAAGGTCTAGATGACGTATATTTTTGATGGAGTTCCGCAATGAAGGGAGGTGCCAAGCCATTTAGACCCTTAAAAACCAATAGTAAAATCTTATATTGAATTCTGAATTTAACTGGTATCCAGCATAGAGATGCCAACACAAGTGATAGACTAGCACGATTCCTAGTCCCAGTAAAAATCCTAGCAGTACAGTAGACATCATAATGAGGCATGGGAAATACAATAATACAATTAATTACACTAATCCAATCTGAAAGAAATAAAAAGATGTATAACAACCTCCAGATCCTTAAAAGACCCTTAAAAAAGGGTTTCAATTTCACAATAGCCCTTAGTTGGAAAAGCCTCTTCTTACCACAGAACCAAACATTAAGTTGAAATCAAAAATTCTTCCAAGATTCCTTGCCTGATTGTATAATTAAGATGCGAAAAGGAAAAGTTGATTAATTAGATTTAGTAGTACTAGGGTGGCTGAACACTACCACTTCAGCTTTAGAAATGTTAAGGTGAAGAAAATTTGTTGTCATCCATTTTTTAATATCATTAAAACGGTAAAAAAAAAAATGATAGTAAAACAGAATTGTCCCCTGGCTTTAAATGGAGATAAAGCTGAGTAACATCAGCATAACAATGGTAAGATATGTTGTGTTTTTGACAAATGTGGGCCAAAGGAAGCATGTATAAAGAAATCACGTATCAACAGGGCGGCTGTGGCTCAGTCAGTAGAGCGGGTTGTCCACTAATCCACTAATCGTAGGGTTGGTGGTTCGAATCCCGGCCCGGGTGATCCCATGCCGAAGTGTCCTTGGGCAGCACACTGAACCCTAAGTTGCCCCCGATGGCAAGCTAGCACCTTGCATGCAGCTCTGCTACCATTGGTGTGTGAGTGTGTCTCATTTGTAAGTCGCTTGTAAAAGTAAAATGATATTTCTGTAAAGCTGCTTTGAGACAATGTCCATTGTAAAAAGTGCTATATTAATTATTAATTTCACGTATCAATATACAGTTGGTCTTCGTTACGGTACTGTATACAGTTTTAGGTGTTTTTATTTTAAATCTTTACGAAAGCTTCAAGTGCAGTTAATTATTTCTCATGCTATACGTGCAAATAGATGACTACTTGAAGCCGTGGACTACTTGAAGCCCAAACCGCGTACTTACCTACTGTATAGTAGCTGATATACATGCATTTCCCCTACTATATACCAGGTAAGTATGTGGTTTGGGACGCAGCCATGCTCTCTTGTTTGCCGTCAAACGGTCGAGCACTGCTGTGTGTGTACGTGTCCTGTCACACGATGTTAATAGTGTGATTAAGGTGTTTACATGTCTGTAACGGATGTCGACAATGTGACTAAAACAGGAATACTCCACATTTCTTAAAAATTTTTTTTAATTCGATTTGTGTTTACTTCGAATACGACTTTAGTCGTATTAAGGTCATCAATAAACACTGTTTACATGCTAATTTCTTAATAAGAGTATTGACAGAATTGGGTTAATATAGGATTATTGTTGTCCATGTAAACAGACTGATTGTTCATGTAAACCTATTTAAGTGCAGGCTTCATTTGGAGGACTAAATCCATTAAGTGATACCGGTTCAAACTTACATAAGTGGGTTACTAATGAGGGTGGGCTAATATGCTTTGGTCATTAAAATGATGATCAAGCTCAGAGGGTGAAATGCTAGATCTAAGTGCATTAATTTTACTTGTGAAAAACTTTTAAATTAATAATATATACATTAATAATAATAATAATAATAATAATAATAATAATAATATCCCTAACAAACGTATTTTACTTTTACTTATTAATTCCATAATTAGTAAATTAAAAAAATGTAAATGCTTCCCCATAATAAGTTTATTGGCTGCATCCCCTTGAAAAAAAAATGTAATGCTCAAATTAAAAAAAAAAAAAAATAAATAAAGGAAAATGGAAACAACATAAAGCGTTCATGTACATCTAGAAATTAGAGGTATTAACTGGTAGTCTGAAGAATAACAAGTCGCTTTTTTTTGGTATGTTCACCATTTTCAGTTTGACATTCTCTAAACATGGTATTATTTGTGCAGCTATTCTCTCCTGACCATTTTATTAGGAACAGGTGTATCCCTGCTCATTCGTGTAATTCTTCATTATTCTGAGATGCTTTTCTGCTCACCACAGTTGTAAGGACTGGTTATTTAAATTACCATAGGCTTTCTGTTAGTTTAAACCAGTCTCGACCCGCTCAACTAACATCTGACACCAACCAATTTCACTGAGATCACATTTTCCTGATGTTTAATGTGAACATTAACTGAAGCTCTTGAATGGTATCTACACTGCTGCATTATTGGCTCATTGGATAATTGCATGAAATCTGCATGGGTACAGATGTTCCTATTAAAGTGGTGAGTGTATCTCTATGTTTTAGATGCTTTGGCTTGCACCAAGCAGTAAATAATGCATGAACATATGCAAAACGTCTGCTGTCTAGATGTTTGCTGTCTCATTGAAATGCTAGTAGTACATAATCATATTAAATCCCTCAGTTTCATGTGCCAGAGGCTAAATACCTTATCTTTTATTAAATCACTCTCACACTGATGTATCCTGCTGGTATGATGCTGTGGTGTTGCTAGCTTTGTGCCATTTCTGCCTCTGACTGGTTATTTATAGCTTGTTATGTTTTTTAGATATAATTCCAGCTCATTTCTGTTGATCGTTTAGGTGTGGAGTGTGAAGTTAGAACAAGAAGTAGAAAAGAACAAGATCCTGTCTGAGGCGCTGCAGAAATTGGCGACGGAGCATCACCAACTCAAGCAGAACCTTTCTACCGGCAGAAAGTCGCCGACTCCGAGTGCGTTCACCGAGGATGAATTTTACGACGCTCTCTCTGGTGAGTGATCTCCAGTCCTGAGGACTCCACACTTCCTGTCCTGAAAAGACGGCAGATTTGATTTAGTTCTCGTAATAATTTCTGTATTTTATTCTGGAAAAATATTTTCTCTGCTACTGTTTCTTTGTTTACGGTATGTTTTGAGTTGATGTTTAAAAATTGGTAGCATTTATTCAACAAATGAAAGAAAGCTTAATTGTAAGATGTCATTTGTTCACATACCAATTAAATGAATTAATGCAGAATTAATGCATTGTTGCCTAAAGCATTCATTAAATGTTTCAACTTTCAACTGGAAGGATTTTTTTTTCCATTTCTGAATAAATTCATACAAAATATCTGTCTTGAAACCAGTCATGACTTTTATGGAAGAGCATAATAAAGTACCGATACATGATGTACACATTTATATGTAACAGGATGAATGCACCCATCATCTTCAATAAATTCAACCAAACTGGAAAACATCCCTCATCTGATTTTGTAGAATTTCTTTCTGCCTTCTTTCAGTGTTCTGCTAGATTGGGTACCAAAATCAACCACGGTGATGAAGGTTCTTTGGAAAGAAACAATTTTGTAGAATTCTTTAGAGTTCACCTTAGAGTTACAAACACCCTTAAAAACCCTTCAGTGCAGCGCAACGTGGAGTCCTTCAAGCATGGCCAATGGATTCCTTAGTTTTCATGTTTTATTACAGAGGCTGGAATCTTTTAAAGTTCTTAAATAGTTGTTATGGAAGGCACAGTGGCTTAGTGCATGGGGGTTCGACTCCCACATCCGCCCTGTGTGCATGGACTTTGCATTTTCTCCCTGTGCCTTGGGGGGTCTTCCTTTGGGTACTCCGGTTTCCTCCCCCAGTCCAAACACTTGCATTGTAGGCTGATTAGCATCTCTAAATTGCCTGTAGTGTGTGAGTGGGTGTGTGAGTGTGTGTGCTATTGTGCCCTGCAATGGGTTGCCTTCCAGGGTTGTCATCCAGGGTGTCCCCCACCTTGTGCCCCAAGTCCCACAAGCTCCCTACAGCCCTGTATAGGATAATCAGATAATACAGTTGTTATATACGGGTTAAAAAATGAAATCTAACTGCAAATGTAATTGAACAGCATAGACATGATTTAACAGGTAAAGCAAACTTATAACGAGTATAAACAGTAATAAGCATCATTCAAACTGCATTCTGAAAATTTCTATGAATCCAAACTGACAAGTGCTTATGTAACTTTATCAGGTAATATATCCAGGCAGGTTTGATTTATCTGATTTCCTGTACACTCAAGAACGAGGCCAGCTGCCTCTCTGCCATATCTGTTGGAACCAGATCCCTCAGGTGGGGTTTCTCAGGTGTGCCAGAAGCACAGACGGAGGGAGGGAATAAGGGATACAGGGAGCAGGCAAAGGAGGGACCAAAGGAAGGGAGGATATGTATGACCCGGTGTGCAGTAACTACGTTACTGACACAGCTGTACGTCTCTCTGTCTGTCTGTCTGTCTGTCTATGTGTTCTGTCCGTTCGGCAGAGTCAGAGCTGGACAGCCGTGTAAGAGGACATCGTGTTATTGTCCTCCGATTTATCCGACGTCGCTGAGCGGCTCATCTGCGTGCAACAGAAGCTCACACTCCTGCCAGCATGTCTGGGGAGGAGAACCATGGAGACAAGACCCACTATAATGGTGTGGCGAAACACAGGTGAGTCTCCAAAGCTCACAGGAATATAAAGGAGGTTGCAGAAATGTTTTTTTTTTTTCATTAAATCACTAGTCATTTGTCGTGATGACAATAGTCAAGAAATAAAATACCAGTTTGAAACGTTCATGCTCTATGCATTCTCCACTGTATGATTTCTTCACATCCACTCACAAACAAATACACACACATTCGCTGCAGACGCAGACGGTCCTGGCAAACCCTCATGGTTTTTGCATGAGGATGGATCGGCAGCAGTCGCAAGCTGATCGTTAGCCTCGGTGTCGGGTAACTGTTTCCAAGGCACAAGATCCGCTTCCTGATACGGGCCTTCAGTTAACCCGTCACTGGACTTACTCTGGATTTACCCTCAGAGCTGGTGAAGCTTCGAAGTTACTAATCAGACTGGCAACTGTAAATGTATGCAGTCAGAATTTCAGTGGATCTCATTGGCTCTAACATTCCCATGTGCCAAAATGTATAGTATAGTATAGTATAGTATAGTATAGTATAGTATAGTATAGTATAGTATAGTATAGTGTAGTATAGTATAGTATCTATCTATCTATCACCGATTAGTCGAGACCGACCTTCGGTCGCTTTATGGGTCATCACTCTCCACGTATGTCATTGATGTGATAGTAGTGGAGTAGTTTGTCATTGCTTTCCCTACCCCTCCCCATTTATCCGGGTTTGGGACCGGCTTGTAGCTGCTGCCAGTCACACGGCTGGGTATAGTATAGTATAGTATAGTATAGTATAGTATAGTATAGTATAGTATAGTATAGTATAAATCTATAACATCAAAAGAGCTTAAAATGTATGTGCGGCTGTCAACAGCTAAATAAATCCACTCATTTAAATATTAACGATTCTGCATTCACGAAACAAACACAACAATGCAGAAGTGTAGGCTAGCTATGTGTGTGAGTGTGTGTGATTTTCTGTACTGTGTCTACTAAATTACCATTTACTTTTACATCTGCAACATTTAGCAGACTCCATTATACAGAACAATTGACAGAAGTGCTTTGTATTGTGGCGTCCATGACCTAAACCAAATCCATATCGGAATGCTAGTACAAATATGTAACAATAGCACAGCGGCTAAGAGCCATCCAAAATTTACCTGAATTTTTTTGTAACAAATATTTAGGGTTATAAATATTTTCCTGGTGAATAGGGTTTTCCTGGTAAAATTCCCCCATTGGCCCCTCTCTATCGTGGCCCTAACAATCTCCATCTCTGAATTAGCTACATCACTCTCTAATCTCCACTAATATCTGGTGTGTGGTGGGCGTTCTAGAGCACAATGGCTGCCAGCACATCATCCAGGTGGATGCTACACACTGGTGGTGGTTGAGGAGATTTCCTTCCCAAATAGTGAGGGGGGTACAATTCAATATGTAAAGCACTTTGAGTGTCTAGAAATGCGCTATATAAATCTAAGGAAATAATTATTACTTTACTTGCAATGTTAAATTGACATTTTTTTAAGTTGGGGGTTTAAAAAACTGTATTTATTGTTTTCGTCACTGTTTTGTATTGCCTTGAGGAACTGGTGCAAGTACCTTACGGATCAATAAGGTTCATCTTGTCTTGTCTTGTCTTGTCTTATATATATATATATATATAAAAGGTTTCATACTGTATCATTGTTTAGGGTTATTAAAGTAGTCTATAAGCAAACTAATGGTTTCCGTCATTGTTTTGTTCACCCTCAGAACCAAATTATTAAATTTGAGACTCGACTGAGTGTATGTTGTGTTTTTGGATTTCATCCATACCAAGTCCATACCAAAAGATTGTCATTGAGTGAAATTTAAAACATTTGATTTGCGTTTGTTCAAATCATAATGAAGTATACTTTGCTTTTCCTGCTTCAACCAGAACGTCTCTTCCTGCTCCAATGTTCTCAAGAAATGACGTGAGCATCTGGAGCATCCTCAAGAAATGTATTGGGATGGTGAGTGCCGCTTTAATCACATCACAAGTTTCATAAACATTGCAAATATTTTTGCAAATCTTACTATGCTTTTCAGTTCTATAATGTTATTTTCAATAGATTTAGGCATTTATTATGTGGTAATATTCTTTATGCTTATGGAAGGGTTAAAAATGCTCCTTATAATGTGACTCGGAATGCGTATCGGTCTCTCTGTTGCAAAAAGGGTACTAGCTTATTAACACACTGGTGTTCAAAAAATATATTTTTTTTAAGCCTTACACTGTAATAAACAATTGGTACTGATTGGTACTTAAGACAATGTGATGGGAAGCCTCACATGGTTTTGGCACCATTAGCATCATAACATATGAAACAAAAATACTAAATTTTTATTATTTTCAAAACAGAATGTTGAATGTCAGTGGGTGAAAAGAAGCTATTTATTTATTTATTTATTTAGACATTGGTATTCATTAATATTTTATTAAATGCATTTTATTTTATTCGATTAATTTTCTTTGTCGTACTATATTTTCATATATTTACATTTACAGTATCTCACAAAAGTGAGTACACCCCTCACATTTTTGTGAATATTTGATTGCCAACCATGATTACCAACATGCACTGTGACATACTGAAGCAGAGCATGATCCCTATGCAGTATTCCAGCATGATAACGACCCCAAACACACCTCCAAGACGACCACTGCCTTGCTAAAGAAGCTGAGACTGAAGGTGATGGACTGGCCAAGCATGTCTAAACCCTATTGAGCATCTGTGGGGCATCCTCAAACGGAAGGTGGAGGAGCACAAGGTCTCTAACATCCACCAGCTCCGTGATGTCATCATGGAGGAGTGGAAGAGGACTCCAGTGGCAACCTGTGAATCTCTGGTGAACTCCATGCCCAAGAGGGTTAAGACAGTGCTGGAAAATAATGGTGGCCACACAAAATATTGACACTTTGGGCCCAATTTGGACCTTTTCACTTAGGGGTGTACTCACTTTTGTTGCCAGCGGTTTAGACATTAATGTCTGTGTGTTGAGTTATTTTGAGGGGACAGTAAATTTACACTGTTACACAAGCTGTACACTCACTACTTTACATTGTAGCATTGTGTCATTTCTTCAGTGTTGATACATGAAAAGATATCATCAAATATTTGCACAAATGTGAGGGGTGTACTTACTTTTATGAGATACTGTACATTATATTACATTTATCCTATTAACTTGGTGTAATACATCTGTTTTATTCTATTTTCATTAACTTTTATGTAATTGCTGATTTTTAAAGAAATAATGATGAAGCTTTTCCCATATATATATATATATATATAT
>JAFFST010006579.1:9629-29018 GCA_022414735.1 Noturus placidus
ATTTCTGTTTTCTTTCACATTATAGCAGATGTTAAAAATCCCTTTAACATATCAACAATTACATGTTTTCTTATTTGGCTTAATTAAGAATTAAGAATTTAATTCTAAGAATTTGAGAAAACAGCACTGGTTTGTAGTAATGTGTTTTTATTTTAATATTTAGTTTTATATGATTTATTTTTAATATTAGTTTAAATTTTATTTCTTTTTTTGCTGTGCAAAATATCACGAGATTTGACCAAATTCATCCTTAGTAAAAGTCATGCAAGTGGTCATGTGTTAGTGTAAAGTAACGTGTTAAATAAGGTTGAACACCGAAGCCCCTCCCCTCCTCACATACGGAAATAACACCGATTTTACACCCGTCTGATTAAATCTTGCCCGGAGGTTATGCATGCCAGCGCACAAGATAAATGAGATAAAAACAGATGTTTCCTTGTGGTCATTCCGAAGCAGACAGGATTCTCGTTCTTTAATGTATGACTGTACGAATCATAACATGGTGTCAAGAAGAATTTAACGTTTTACATGTTCAGTTGGTTCAGAATCACTAAAGTGGATATAAGTCATGCTTGTCTGTTCTCTTAAGGAGAAATGACTCGGTCGGTAATCGCGCGACGCTCCTTTTTAAACATCTCACCTAATTGTTTTGAAGCATATCATCTTCCTAGTTTCTAGGAGTTCATTTAATTTCCTGGTTTCGAGTTTTTTCATTTTTCGGGAAATAAAAACGTTTCATGCCAACGTGCTTGATTGCAAACGCGTTTCCGAATAAAACTTTTGTCTTAAACTTGTTATAATGCTATAGAAAATAAGATGCTACGGTCAATACACAACTACAGACTAATTATATAACAACTTGGCATCAAGTTTTAAAACATTAGGGGATATATACTGTAATAAATATGGCATATGAGTGAAGTAAAACCTATAATTGATACTTTTCCCATCACCTCTCATTTTCCTCATTTTTATGGTTTACACCTCATTGTAGAAGAAGATCTCTCATTATAGGTGAGGGAAAACCTGGCTAGGCTATCTAAAAACATTACACCATCCAACCTTAACATTACACAGATCTAATTCTAGCTCAATGATCAGTGTGAGAAGTTGAAGCACTCCTGCGTGCAACCGATACCGTTTTATCATCACAAATAGAGTATGATTCTGTCTGGTCAACATAGTAGCCTGACCGTCAACGCGGCTGAAATTACCACCCTGTTCTCAAGAGAGCTTCAGCCGAGCTGGCGTAAACCTAGACATTTAAACCCAATAGGATTTCACTTTATTTGACCCCAAGCGTGGATCATCCTGCATTTTGTTCAATCGAGATTTATCATTTAGAATTTGATATCAGTAATATAAGTGCGCAACTTACACACTTACATAGTCTTTTTTAGAGTACTTTTTTTTTTTTTTTTTTTTTTTGAACTTCTGCTGTTTCACCGGGTCTGATTTTCTCCAAATGGTCAAAAAACTAGCAGAGGTAGATGGACGAAGAAATTTGTCCAGTTTTATTGCTGAACTCCTACACTATTGCAGCATGTCAAGATAGCGAAAAAGACTTCTCTGTAGCGAAAAAGAAGACTTCTTCTTCTTCTTCTTCTTCTCCACTTCTCTGTGGACAAGTTCTCTGGGGTTCTCCAAATATCAAATCCAACATTACTGATTTCAAAAATAAAAAATATTCAGGAATAATAAAAAATAAATAAATAAAGCATACATAATTACAGTCTTGGGTTCTACTAATAAGGTCAATTTAATAATGTTGGCTTTAAACCATCGAGAACCTTTCATTTTATTTATTTATTTATTTATTTATTTATTTATTACAGGTTTGTGTTTCCTAACTTCTTAAAGTAGCAACTGAATCCACATCAGGATTCTTTAACAGTTTAACAATCCTTTAACAGTTAACGTTTAAACAACAAACACGCACTCTGTGACACTTTCACTGAGGGAAATCAATAAAGGGAGTGTTTTACAGCAGGTCACTCGTGTCCATCATCATGCTCTTCTTCCTAACGTCTCACGTTTCAGGAGTGCTCTACACCAGCTGGATTGATACCATACACACACACACACACACACACACACGCACACGCACACACGCACACGCACACACGCACACACGCACACACGCACACACAATCTCTGTTTTTTTTTTACTTTGTGGTGTCTGCGCTACACAGAGTTTCTTGAAAGAATGAAAATCAGAACTGTTTCCGTGGCTGAACACGATTCACTGATAATAACGAAATCGGACGTGGAAGTTTACACAGATATCAGAAACAGATAAATAAGAGAAGTTTAGGATTAGAGAACTTAAATAAATTAATAGTAATTAATAGTCAATTATTTGATTTTGCAGCATGTATTAAAATGAAATCATTGTAATGATTGTATTGTAATAATTGCCCAGTACATATTTTTTATTTTTTTTTAAATAAAAATAAAAAGATTTGCTTGAAAAATCCATGCCGTCTCAAATCACGGCAAATGTTCTCCAATTATTATTATTTCTTTCCTAAATAGAGAATGCTACAAGATGGCAGACCGTTTGGTGTTTCCAAAAATGAAATAAAATCAAATAAAGTGGACGCACAATGCCCAAGAACAAGCCCAAAAAAAAAAGGGATATTATTTTATAACTTAAAAATGATCCGTTCCACATGCCCGGTATGCGCAAACAGAGATTTAACTATGTGTAGCAGTATTAGAGTATTTCTATGGAAGTCCGCGAGTGAAGCATCCTCGGTATAGCTGACGTGTCGTTGTTATACCCAGGATGTATATCTGGCCGATCACGGTGAAAAAAAAAAAAAAACACGTTGGATCGGATATTTAAAATATATAAATAATGAATGAATGAATTTAAGGATTTGAAAGTTTGTAATAAGAAGATTGGAACGGAGTTCGGAAAAGATTTTGTTTTGGAAATTAAAATTCAGTTTAAATAGATTTTAACATAAAAAACGGCCTGTTTATTAAGAGTTTTACATTAATAACAAATCAGTTAACATCTGTAATAAATGTTTGTTTAAACAGCAGAATTAACTAATCTTGACTAAAATTATATCCACAAATGACCAACATTAACATTGTTATTGGTAATATTTTAGTAGAATACCTAAGTGAAGCTGAAAGGTAGTGTTCCAACATTGACACTCGTTAAACTGACTAAATACATTTCTACAGCAATTCCTACATAAAATAAGCAACTGTAGTCATTTCATTTATGGTAATTTATGCAGATTAATATTTAGTTATGTTAGTTTAATCTGAAAAGACACATTTGTCATAGTTGATGTTTAATATATCGACATTCAAACCAACATCGAGTGTTAATTATTGCAAATTGTTCAAATGTAATGATTACACTTGACATTAAATTAAAATAAATGTTAGTTTATTAATTCATTATTTATTAAATAATGTCAGTTTGTGGAACCTTAACTTACACTGTTACCACATTTATTGTCCCCCCGTTTAAGAATTCAGTAACCTTTCATTTTAAGTGTTGTGTACAAAACAAAAATCTATCAAAATAACAAACGATATCTTTAAACATAATAAAAGATCATTTTTGATACAACATTGCTATAGATATTGTAAACAAAATATGTGTAATGGTCTAATGAGTTCCAGAATTAGCATTAATATTAATATTACTGCTAAAAGAAACCGTATAGTATGTTAGTAAGTATTTGAAGACACATTTTACGTCTTACTTTTCTTTTTTTTCTTATGTATGCTAGTGGCTAGCATGTAGTTACAACTTTGATTTTTTTTTTTAATTCAATGTTGATTATTAATTGTACAATAGAAAATTTTGTGTTAATTTTCCTTGAGTCAAAAGTTTGTTTAGGCCACAATTTAACTTCAAATATTACTAGTTATATCATAGAGAGCTATTAAACAGAGAAAACATAATGCCAAGGTAGGTCCAAAGTACGCTTGAGCACATCATCAGTTACACACAAGATCAAACCTGCGCATTTTAATATATTTCATTCTGATATTTATAGTGCTGCTGTGAAGTAAAATGTTTGTTGCACTTCCTGTGTTGAACTATTAGCTGGAATTTCACTACCTCATTTTTAGACTGAAAAGAAATTGCTGTTCAACTTACTTCATTTTATTTCATATAATACCTTGTGCATCTTGTACTTAATTTCCAGAGGTCGACAGATCACTTAGTTATGTTAAAAAAAAAACCATTTCGAATTATGTGTTAAATTTATCTGTAGTGCATTTAGCCGTTTTTAAAAAATTAAGTCGTAATAACAAACTCTAACAAATGTGCGGCAATTATAAAATAATTACAACGTATATATAGTATGTTACCTGCAAAATTTGTACTATTCATTTTAAATTACTTTTGATTATTTAATTTCTAATATTTTTCAGTAAATGTCAAAGCTGTAATAATTCAATAATAAATAATGCTATATACTTACTAAGTATACCTTTTATTACAAGTGTGAAATGTAACTTCGTAGAATTTTCTGAATTACAATACAATTTAAATTATTAGTATTATTATTAGTAGTAGTAGTAGTAGGAGGAATAGTAGTAGTATTCAGTATTATATACTAAAATAATAAACAACTTAAACAACTCTAGCACCAATTTAAACTTGTGGTTTATATAAAAATCAGAAGGCCAATAAATATCTTTTTTTACTGTATTTAATTCCATCTCTCTGATGTTTTTATACTACAAAATGAAAATAGAATTGAAATCAAACAATTGTGTAAATGATCAACGGTTTGAAGATGTCTAGTATTGTTTACTCTGCCTAAATTGTGTATTAAAAAAAGTGGCTACATTGGAAATAATATTAATGAACATTACATGCTAATTGTTTTGATTTGATATTTAGTTCAAATAAATAGGTAAATAAAGGAATAAATAAATAAATAAAGCTAAACAGTAAAGGCGTGGCCAATGTTAAAATCATACATGGATAGTTTTACTATTACCTCGAAAAATATTTAAAACATACACTTATGAGTTTAGCTATTTTAAAATCACGGCATTATCGCGAAATTCATTTAGTTACTGATTTTGCAGCGACTATATTTTAGTACATTTTAAACTTAGCTTAACTCCCAAAAACTACGGCTAAAATACATATAAACTACGGCTAAAATCTTTGCGACTAATATACATACAGCCAAATGCAAAAGTCATCGGAAAAGAGTGCTTGGAACAAAATTTACTACAGATTCTATCTTCTGAAAACAAAAATATCCGGTTGCAAATCTGAGGGAAAATATCGATTTCCTGTTGGATCATAAAAATTTGACATTACATTATAACGGTAGGGGAAACGAATCAAAGTAAATCACTGGGAAAGATGTTTTATAGCACGGTTCCACTTCAAGTCCAACAAGATGCACCCAGATCTTGGAGTTTCTTCATACGCGCACACACACACACACACACTCGCAGCCGCTCCAAAAGCTCCACAACAGGAACTGATAAATTAGCCATGGACATGAGTGAGGAAGAAAAGCAAGCGCGAATTAGAACGTGCTAAACCACACACCTCTCTGACCACTTCACCGAGACCTCACACACAACATTCCTTTCACACGCATGAGCAAAAACAATCAAAGAACAACGACTGACCTGAGCACTAGACGTCTACTAGGTTTTTGGCACACGTTTCTCCTTACTGTAACCTCCACTTACCCTGCACACACACACACACACACACACACACACACACACACACAGTGACCACTCATAGCTGCTTTGGCGAGTCTGTGTGCGTGACTGACTCTAGCAGGGTGCTTTACAAGCGCATGACGGGCTGTGAAATGCCACGAGTTCTTAGCAAAGACCAGGGACGAGCACAAAGCCAGAACCCAAGCCAAGGCACCTTTCTAAAATATAGCAATAATTTTAAAAAGTATTTTTGGTAATAATATAATAAATTCAAATGTAAAATTTAATATTGAGACTGAGTGTTTCAATGTGCAGCAGTGGTACGTTTTCATAGCACAAGAATGGCTAGTTTTTATTATTATTATTATTATTATTATTTATTTAAGGTTTTTTGAAAACCAGCGGTGGTTTAAAAAAAACTAAAAACTTTTATATGTTACACAATATTCCATTTTTGCTGCCCTGAAAGTAGGAAAAACACATTAACATGTTTCAAAATTCAAAACAATATTTCACGATGGGTTTGAAAGCGGAAACGTGAAATTAAGCCTAAACAGCTACTTGTTAGCATAAGAGCACTGTGAACGCGACGAGAATACTGTAAATCCACCACGATACCAGCATCGTATCGTCACGATCTCTACGCTGATGAAACGTGCTCCTCGGTAGGAGTGACAGTTCTGCAGAATTACCGGGAATGTCTTGTCCAAACGCAAACACGTCATACAAGAGACATCAGAAGACAGCTGTCCTTATAATATTCCTGAATGGAACCATAGGGGTCGTGCGGCCATTTTGAAGTGTCCGCGATATACATGTGCGTCCTGTTCCCGGCTGATCGGACCGGAACCTGATGTGGTGTTCTGCATCTGCCTCACGATGCAGATCAGATCAGATCAGACCTTTGCGCTATCGTCAACAAGGCGTTTTTGGGGTTTTTTTGGTTGAGTGTTGTGTGACTGATGAACGAGCTTGATTTCTGCCACTATGACGACATAAAGAAATCCAAGACCCCACTAGACAATTTACAATCCAAACTAGACTTTTGTCTAGACGTTGTGCACTGACTGGCAGTGTTCAGACCTGATTGTCTTTTCCACTCACGTCCCCCCCCCGGGCCATTCCGTCTGACTGTCACTAAACATGTGCTCTTGTTTTTCCATGTCCATATTTTACTGGCACCAGCAATGTGTCTGGCTAAGAGATGAGCGATAAGGGCAATTTCTAATGACCAACAGAAGCACCGACAGCATGAGCGGTGGCTCGCACACAAGCAAGCACAAATTCATTCTCGACGGACTTTACTCGCTACAGGAGGTAAATACGACACTGTCGAAAGTTCACTCATTCATCTACAGTAAGCACTTCATCATGGTCAGGGTTTACAGCCTATTATGGGAACACTGGGCGGGAGACGTTAATACACCCTGGATGGGGTATCATGGCACCATACACATACACATACACCTACAGGCATTTTTGTGTAACCAATCCACCTAACCAGCACGTTTTTGGGAGGTGGAAGGAAACCAGAGAACCCACGCAGACATGTGGAGACAGTAACCCCAGCTCAAACCCTAGAAGCTACATTGTCTACAGCGCTACAAAACTAGCGTAACTAACCTAATCATGGAAACATGTGAATTATGAATGTGCGACATCCTTTGCTCGGTGTTTACAGATACAGATCATCATACCTCTAGCACACAAAATATTTGTAACAAATTGCTGGTTTCATATGCTTTCCATCACAGTCCTGAAGGTTTCCATTAGGGATCGTCTGGTCACTGGTGAATAAAATATCACTAGAACCCAACAAGGCTTTCTTTACCGGATAGACGAGTATAATCTGAAGGAAATTCGATCATCAGGAACCATTAGGACTCGCATTACATTACGTTATAGTAATAGTAATAGACTGCATTACCACCTGAAACATGTGATGCGCCACTAGAAATTGTTTTTAATCGCTTTATCAGCACAGAAATAGTCAGTTTGAGGTAAAAAAAAAAAAAAAAATGTTAGGAAACCCCACCAAAAACAAGGATTAGTTTTAATGCTATATATTCGTATATTATAGCGTTCAAACACTGCGTTTTGTGCTAAACTTCAAGAAATGGAACCGATCAAATCTAAATACAAAGATTTAGGGACTTACTGACACTCAGTTTCATTGTTTCCGTCTGATTCTAATGCTAGTATTGGAAAAAACTGTCATAAAACATCCGATCATTTTGACTCGCACTCTATATTTAATGTTTATTACCTACAGCTATTAACATGTATTAAAAATACCGATATATTTCGCTACAGCAACATACAGTACTAGCATAAAAAAATATCAAAGTATTTCACGCTGAAGTACACGGTGTAGAAAGAGCTCTCTCCGTCGCTCGAATCGAAAATGTCACATTTGTTGCATCGGCGTGACGTTCTTCAAAATACGTCCATTTAAACTGCAGACAGAGTGCATCCGAAAGTCCTCGCTGCCTGTCGTCGATTCCTAATCCACGGCGGCCATTAAACACACATTAGGCTGACGGTCAGTGTTTAGCAGCTGGTTTAAATATTTCAGAATCGAAACACACACACACACACACACACACACACACACACACAGAACATACTATACATTCTATAATACATAAACTGACAAAGTTGAAAAGTTCTATAGGATGCGTGGGCTGTCTCTTTTTACGCACCGGTTACAAAATACACACACGTACGCATCATCTGATACGCCTCGCTCGGTTTATATTTGAAGAACACATGTACGATACGTCGCGCCAGCTGTTGTATCGAATTTTTTAAAAATTATATCTACAATGACCAGAAAAACACATTACTTTAAACTAAAATGTATTTAAAAATGTGTCAAGAATGCATGCGGAGAAATGTTAAATAAATGAATTAATTAATAAATTAATACATGTTACAATATTAAAGTACAAAATTTTTTCACATCACGAACGAACTTTTTTTAAGTTAGAAAAACATCCGAGGAAAGCGTATTGTGACAATTTATTACGTTATTTTTTATTAACGGCATTTTTAGTTTATTTTTAATATATACTTATAAAATATGTATATCAAATCAAGTTACAAGTGCGAGATTCTTAACAGCTTTAAGACAGCTGCTCCGAGACATTTTGCAATTCCTAAGAATGTCTTTTACATTTATATAATAAAACGTTTTGACGTTAGCCGCAATATCTTGAAAAATTAAATATTTAATCTGACCCGATTTGAGCTCTTTGACCCTATGGAAGTCCTGCATGAAATGTGTCTGAATGTCCCGTTCAGACCAGTTGCATTTTCTGTTGGCGTAGTTTCCATTCCAATGGTTAACACACACAGATCCTCTGATATATGTTATGATAATATTCCATGTGAAGGGTTTTTGTAGGTTTTCCTTATATACATTTAGCCAAACAGGCAAAAACAAGGATCGTGGAAAAATGTCTCAACTTGGAGCATGACGTGACCTTACTTTAAATATATTTCACACCATTTTTCATGATTCTACTAATGAGTCAACATCACCGACATGGGCACGTCAATACAGCGCCAAATTTTTTAACTTAGCTTGTGATTTTTGTCAATACCCTGAATTCTATTGGTTGAAATGTTGCACTTTTTCCTATTTTGTGGACCTTATAAGAAAAAAAAACAAGCCTTTTGTAGTGACACCTGCACATGACACAGATAGAAAACAAGCTCATGTTTACGTCTGCCGAATTTCAGGTGGCTGGGAATAATATTTCTGGAGATATTAATTCCTAAACATGGCTTCTTAATGGCTTTTTGGCCTAAACATGGCTTTTTTTTTCTTTATTGTTTTTTTTCAATATAATATCTGAGTCATGTATCAACAACCTTGTCCGAGTTGACTCTGAATGAGCCAAACGATACTAAAAGCACGTCCATGTCCACTAGATGGAGCTCAGAGATTTTTCATCCTTCATACAGCATTTGAGAGCAGTGCAGCATGGGAAATGAAAGCCCCCAGGTTCTAGCACCTCAACACAAAAAAAAAACATGGTTGGAACAGCTTTACACCAATGAGCTAGAAGTCATCTATTAACAAGCGTGTCATGTCGATGAGCGGCTCTGGATCAGCTGCTCGCTGTGTGACCTGGGTATGGGAGGTGGTGATTTACAGCAAGCTGAACTCCACCCAAGTCACGACTCAACTCACAACACCATCCATACATCCATCTTCAACCGCTTACTCCTTTTAACTCACAACACACTCGGACCAAATTCACACGAAGTAGAACAGCGTTTTGTTGTTGTCCACAATTACAATTGTTTATTTATTTATAATGACTGACTTCTTGATCAGTTTATAATTTTGTCGTTCACTCAAATTACTGACCGTTATAGAAAATGAATCGGAGCGATCGGGAAATCCTCAGCTGTGTGCTTTGAGGGGATTCTGGAGTCAGGCTATGAAAGCTTCAGCCACGATCCCCAAGCTCACGTCTCTATTACACTGATTAGACTTCATAGCTGCTTCATTCTTTGAAAAGTAAAGCCAAGAAACCGGAGTCTTTGAAAGTCTGCCAAGTCGGAAAATCGCTGAAGAAAAACCGATGCAGTTTCATGGCATATGGAAATTGGCGTAAATACCCAGCATGCACCACACACGGATGACTCTGAGGAACCGTGGTGTAGGCTGAAGCGTCGGCCCTGAGGGTCAGTAAGAAGAGCTCGACGCTGTACACCCTGCTCGCTGACGGTACGTGTCACTGAGCTCTGGAGCACATGGAGCAATGAAGGTGCCAGGTTTTTGACTCTGTTGTTGTTTGGCCTGGCGCCGATAAATTAACCTAGCCGGCACGTCTCCCCATGATCTGTGGTCAGAGCTGGCATGTAAATACAAACTCACACCCTCCGATCTGCTACTCTCTCTCTCTCTCTCCCTCTCCGTCTCTATTTATTCTGACAATTTCATCTCCCTGTAAAAAATATTAACAGCACGTCCCTGTGGTACTGTTCTTAAATAGATTCATATGGACCATTAAACTTGCTTAGCTTTGGCGCCAGTGAGTTTCAAATCCCAGAGAAGCCATGTTGGATCAGATTCTTGGACTGGACTCGCTGGGGTTTCGCTTGCAAGTCATTATAGATCTTAGAATACAGCATAAACATCATCATCTGATCTGGAAAAAGAGCTCAAGAGCCCTTGGCTCTCGAGTTGCTTGAACATACTCTCTATAATATCTGCAGCTTCATGGCGTTCGGAAACACAAATCTGTTTCATTCAGCCTTGACACTGAAACCGTCAGACACTTTGGACCCTTTGGGCGCTCCGTATGCCTTCGGTTTCATTCAGAGTGACGCTGTAATGGCATCCAGCGTCCGAGTAAGTAGCATTTTACCATCTGTCAGCACTATTCGACTTTGACCAATCAGCTTGCAGCTCTGCCCAGCAACGTGCTGTCGTCGGCCAATCGGTTCACGGCACCTCGTCCACCTGCTCCTCGGCCCACACATGGAAAGCTATGCCTGCGCATATGCCTTTTCCCCTCCCTGCCCCCTCAGCGGCTCGCTGAAAGTGATAGCGCCCTGGCTCGTCTACTTAAACTAGCTACTGAAACAGTGACGGGACACGATCTGAGAAAGTAAATAAATAAATAAACAAACAAACAAACAAACAAGTAAAAATTCATGAATTGTCAACAATTTATTACGGACATTATTTACAGCTACTGCTGGGCGATATATCGATACGGTGACATAATACTGATATTATGATAAATTAGACAGTACGGAATTTCTTCAGAGTGTTTTTGTGATTGTTTGTGATGCAACTTGCACAAAATTGGCGTGACTATGTCGCTTGACACGCCCCGATCTGCGGATAATCGGAATACCGTATTGCTTGATTTCGCGTTAATGTCTGCGATCGCAAGAACTCGTGGAATCCTGGAGGGACTGATAGATGAAGTCACAATACATTCGTCTTTTAAGCTTGTGAAACGGTACAATTTTGTGCGGAAATATTATTTTCAATGTACAAATATATAAATACGTTAAATAAATGTATAATTAAACTGCATTTCTTTGAACACAACACTACAGTTTTGAAGCGGATGTCGTGAGACGTACGTATTGTAAAAAAACGTGACATCGTTTAAATTTAGATGCGATTTGTTTTTGAGTTTTTTAATTCAACTCAAGGGGGGCTAATAAATTGGGTGATGAATTCTTCTACAACCATAGCAGAATAATTTTTTCTTTAAATAAAAAATAAATAAATAAATATCGCTGACTCTTAATCCAAACCTATGGATCCGGGTGTTTCCGTTCCGGACACGACAGAAATCAGCGTGCAAAATGGGTTAGACGTGACATAATCCAGACAAGATGAGTTATGGACGTCTCTGAGAGAGATGGATTAGACAGACGAAGCCGTGGGGAGCCAGAAGAGCACGGGGGTAAAGGAATGGACAAAATGGAAGATGTGTCCGTTCACTACTGCAGGAGAATAGACAGTAACAAGAAGCAGTGACTTGTTTATCTTATCTGTTTGCTATCTTATAAAAATAAAGCGTATTTATTTACTGTTTACTCTCATAATTATAATATAAGGGTAATCTTACTGTGGATCGAAAGCCTTTTGATCTGAAGCGCTTTTCTATATAACCGTGGTGAGCAGAAAAGCATCTCAACGCAACGAACGTCAAGGCAGACGGGCTACGAGAGCAGGAGAGCACGTCGGGTTATGTATCTACAAGCTCGTGCGACATAAACGTAACCCAATTTGACCCAAATGTAGGCCTCATCGACTAGACCGTGTAGGGTGTAAGGTTTTCTTCTTCTAGCCTTAATAGTGTTAGCCTCTGTAGCTAACAAGTAAGTTTAAGATTAAGATTAACTACCAGTTTAAGATTGTTCAAGCTGCATGCAATTCACATTTCCGTCTTCAAACGTTTGGCCACGCTTCCTTTCCGACCTGAGTGTGTGCGAGTGGCACCGAACTACCGTATGTGCTGAGGAAGAAAGCGATGGACCGTTTTTAGCTCCTTGACGTCTGTATTTATAGCTAACGGCGTGTCGTACGGTGTCGGAAACCACATGAACAAGCGTGTTAGAGACACGAACAACCCGATACGCGTCGAGATAAGTGTGTGATGATTTACGCATGCGGTTTGCACGACGTTAAAGTGCAGGCTAGTTACTTCAGCCTCGGAAAGTAAAACAAAGCCTTGAGGTCACGACGACGCTGTGTGCGTTGTGTGTTCGTTCCACTCTGTGGCTGAGCTGTTGTGCTTCAGGTTTAATTTAGCTCTCTGGTGAAGTGGAGTTCCGAGGTTATCTAACGGGGCGAATGCAGGAGAAGAGGCACTGCTCTGTGTCTGCTCGCGGAAGCCTGATGACAGCTGGATCTGGCTTTCCCCTCACACACACACACGCACACGTGCTGTCTAGAGATAATGAATACGAGGTTAAATATGTAACATGGGTCCAATTAGTTAATACGAGCTGCTCTTCCCACTGGGCCCGTCGATTATCGGCTACACCAAATGAACCAGTGAGAGTGTGTACGCGAGGGTAATGATGGACACTGACTGTACCGTGTACTGCGTGTTTACAATTTCAGAACCAAGTTCATCCGTTAGAACAATACTAACACTTTCCCTTGGTCTAAAAAGAGGAGAGCCAGAGTGGATTTCGATGCACAGCCAAGACTCTGAACTCTGTGTGTGTGTGTGTGTGTGTGTGTGATTAGAGAGCCCAGGGGAGAGGAGAGATATAGACATAGATCTTCACTGCAAGCCACAGCCACAAGCCTTGTCATTACTCCGTCGTCTGCACCATTAGCTACGGCACCATGGACCCCACCTCCTCCGCCGGGACAACACGCTGCTCAGATAAGAGTGTGAGCAGCCTGACACACACACACACACACACACACAGCGCTAATGATAATGATGATAGTAATACTTCCAAAGGGAGGAACATCAAATCAAACGCCCCTCTCGCTGTTGATAAGTTCTTGTGTTACCGCTTAACACTTTACCCATTCTTTCAGTTTAGTCATCGCCTATTTTTACACCATTAATCTACTTCTCTCATGACAGCTAGCAATCCAGGAAGGCTTCCTCTGGGACGAGGGCACGTTTTCAACAACTTACAAACAACTCTGTGAGCTAGGAGGAGAGCGCTATTACAAACGGTATGGACAGAAGGGCGCAGTGGGAGAGCCAATGTTAACGACAGTCGAGGTTGAGTAAGCGTTTTAATAGGTGGTTGGCTCCTTCAGGTAATAAAAAGGATCACAGTTGAACTGCTCCGCGACAGGGGTGTTGCAAAAAGCAGAGGGTGGAAATAATCGCAAAAAACATATTCTCCGGTTTTAAAGTGGGTGGACTGGATTACAGGTTCTACACAGAGCTGTATCTGGAGTCCGTTCAGTGTGTCATCTAGTGTTACGCAAGACTCTTTCAGATCCCTGCGGTGATGGCTAAGCAGATCTGACCCACTTCTGTAAGTGTGTGTGTATATGTGTTTTGATGTTATTCAAGGTGAGTTGTAGGAGGGCATGAGTCACCCGGTTTCAAAACTACTGTATGAGTCACCAGTGTTACTCTGTGTCCCAGTATTCACACCTGGAGCTCTGGAAGGAGCAGGAGCAGAATAAATACCACCTACACTACACCAACACCATCCACACTACACCAACACCATCCACACTACACCATCCACACTACACCATCCACACCAACACCATCCACACAACACCAACACCATCCACACTACACCAACACCATCCACACTACACCAACACCATCAAACACTACACCAACACCATCAAACACTACACCAACAATATCCACACTACACCATCCACACAACACCAACACCATCACCATCCACACTACAGCATCCACACAACACCAACACCATCCACACTACACCAACCACACTACACCAACACCATCCACACTACACCATCCACACAACACCAACACCATCCACACTACACCATCCACACTACACCATCCACACAACACCAACACCGTCCCCACTACACCAACACCATCCACACAACACCAACACCATCCACACTACATCAACAATATCCACACTACACCATCCACACTACACCAACACCATCCACACTACACCAACACCATCCTCACAACACCAACACCATCCACACTACACCATCCACACAACACCATCACCATCCACACTACACCATCCTCACAATACCATCCACACTACACCAACACCATCCACACAACACCAACACCATCCACACTACACCATCCACACTACACCATCCACACAACACCAACACCATCCACACAACACCATCCACACTACACCATCCTCACAACACCATCCACACAACACCAACACCATCCACACAACACCATCCACACTACACCATCCTCACAACACCATCCTCACAACACCAACACCATCCACACAACACCAACACCGTCCCCACTACACCAACACCATCCACACAACACCAACACCATCCACACTACACCATCACCATCCACACTACACCATCCTCACTACACCATCACACTACACCATCACCATCCACACTACACCATCCTCACAACACCAACACCATCCACACTACACCATCACCATCCACACAACACCAACACCGTCCCCACTACACCAACACCATCCACACAACACCAACACCATCCACACTACACCAACACCATCCACACTACACCATCACCATCCACACTACACCAACACCATCCTCACAACACCAACACCATCCACACTACACCATCCTCACAACACCATCACCATCCACACTACACCATCCTCACAATACCATCCACACTACACCATCACCATCCACACTACACCATCCACACTACACCAACACCATCCACACTACACCAACACCATCCACACTACACTACACCAACACCATCCACACTACACCAACACCATCCACACTACACCAACAATATCCACACTACACCATCCACACTACACCAACCCCATCCACACTACACCAACACCATCCACACTACACCATCCACACTACACCAACACCATCCACACTACACCAACAACATCCACACTACACCATCCACACTACACCAACACCATCCACACTACACCATCCACACTACACCAACACCAACCACACTACACCAACACCATCCACACTACAACACCATCCACACTACAACACCATCCACACTACACCATTGACCAAAACTGTACTTTAAAACAAAAGTGAACTCAGAACAACCAAATTACAGCAGCCAAAGATGCACCCAGAACTCTGGGAACAATTCAAACTCCACAATCTACTCTTAAAGATTGTGGTCAAATACAGCAAACTACCTCATGCCACAGTAAATAATCAAGAAATGCTTCATTCACACCCCACGTCCTTTCCCCTTCAGTGAATTCACTGTTCTGCTGGGAAAGGCGGCTCCACTGTTGCCGTCGCAAGGGGTCAAAAATTGTAAATGCTACCGCTGAACCATAAATGTTGGCACCTCTGCATGAATAACCCATCAGTAATGTTAACAAAGTAATAAAGTGGCAATGTTAATGAAATACACTTACTTGCAGTGACTGTTTATTCAACTGTTGAGTAACAATTCATATAAATTAGCAAATGCTATATTACGATGTTAAATATTGACAGTGAAAGGAAACTTTATGTAACGTGCTACCCCATTTACATCAGAACCCACTTCCACTTACTAACTGAAGGAATCCCAACCCCTAGACCATGTTTATCAGGTGCCCAGTACTGCGAGCTGATAAAGAACTTGTTACGCTTCTTGGACCAGAATGCAACACCGAACCGAAACGCGATCAGAATCCTGATTCTTTCTGAATGATTCTCACCGTCCTTTGTCTCGCATAAACAAAATCGAAGCAGCCATTAATTCAATGGCTAATACGGTGAGGAGTTTTTGGCACGCCTGGTTGGTTTTAGATTACAGAAAGGTGATCCCGAGTGTGAGAGAAGGGCGCGCTGTTAGAGGTCCTGTAAAGCCCTCGTAAAGCTAAGCTTATCTGTCACCACCAGAAGACGCTGAATTCGTTAAGGAAAAATCTCATTTGAACCAGCAACCGTAGGGTTCATGGAAGAACACGTTTAATTCTTTAACATTTATGGAAGGAGTCTCCAGTGCCAGAGGTAAAAGTCTGATGTAAAGCTGTACCTCACACCTTTTTGTGGTTTCTCAGCGACATTTTTAATCTTATTAACGTCAAATCAGACACCACCTACATGTGAGTTCGGAGTATCCCTGGAAGCCTGGGAGATGACAACAGAAGTACAGAAGAGTACTGACACCGGTGCATTATTGGAAATTATTTCTGTCATTTATCTAACTGCCACCAGAGGTGGAAGTCTTGGCACCAATCGATCCATTTTCAACTGTCAACAAGTCACCCAGGCCATGTTGTCAGCCTGTGGTCACCCGGGCGTGTGGGTCATGGCCAAGCCGGGTGAGGTCATGTGACTGAGAGAAAACACACGGGGGAAAATGTCAGGAATTGTTGGACATTAACGTTGATGCAGGGGCTGAAATCTAAAATTATAAACAGTGATTTTTAAAAGTATATATTAAACCCTCCACCCTCCTTCGTGCCTTCAATCAAGCGCACCTGGTGGACAACGAATGCAGCACTGGTACTTGGGAAAATTTATGAAGACGACACCTGGCAGAGAGTTGTGGGAGGCTTCAAGAGGCCAGTGACAGGCAAGTTGAGTTTCACCAAAGAACCGAGATGCCTCTATATGGGGGAAAAGAACGGGGTCAAGCATGGTGACAGGGTGTCGTTTTTGTAGCATGAATACCTCACAAATCATCTTCAGCTTGAGGCGTGTCAGGAGACGAGAGGCGCGGGAACAGACCGTACCAACCTGTGAATTTGTGGCCTGCTACTATACACTTCTTTCACTAACAACCAATCGATAAATACCAGTGACACCAACAGGAGAGCAGAGATAAGAAATTCTGAAACATGATGTTTTTGTTGGTGTGAGCTAAACTTTAATAATAAATAAATAAACAAGATGGACACGAAGTCCATCTTTGTGGCCAAATTTGTTATTCTAATACCATTACATCAATTCTTGTTCATGTTCACGTACAGTCCTTTTATTGCTCCATAAATCCAAAATCACACACCCATGTTTTCAGTCAATCAATCATCAGCGTCTCTCCATCTGACTCTTTGTGCATTTATTAATCCCCAGGCTTTACTTTATGGTCTTGTCCCTGTTTTTTTTTGGGTTTTTTTTTTGACTGGCAGGCGGACTGCTCTCCTGACAGCGAGCTGTTTTCTCCATACTCGCTTCTTTGGTTTCAGCTTGAGAACCCCTCCCTCGGGAACGGACTTCGATATCGCTCGTGAAAGACGGAGAGACAGGTTTGTAGCAGTGGCTCGCGATAACAAAGTGACAGTTACAAGCCCAGAGATGAGTCTGTTAAGAAATGGGAACGCGTCGGCTATTAACCGCTACCATTCCCCCCCATGAGGTGAGTCTTGCTCCACGGTAGTAGCAGTAGTAAACATGGTGCAATATTTTTGACTCGCCATCTTCCCACAAATTCTATTCCATTTTCCTTCTAATACGTTTTAGTCGTTTATGGCTCCCTCTTTTAGCGTAAAATCGCAGAGGGTTGAGATGCTTGGCGCCCCCGTTAAAACCTGTATGATTGAGAGGAACTCCTTTCCAGGGGCTGGGAACGGTGGAAAATGCAATAAAAGGACAGCGAGACAAATAGTCAGGAAGCATATGGGATTTCACGGTTTAAAGTACAGGGTTTTATGTCCAGGCATACCAGAGGCTTCAGAGACGTGAGCACAACCACTTGTCCAAACACCATCCAGCCAATCCTGAGCGAGCAAGTGAGCAGCGAGAACTTACACACACAGTGTCTATAACCTTTATGTTAGAAACATAGTATGGAAACTCTTCACAGAGTTCCATCAAATTCATCGCATTGACCAGTCAGTGAGACCGGATCCGGAAATCGCTCGTTTCGAAACGACGTCCGAAACTGACGTCGGCTTTGGGTCGTGATAAAAAAAAAAATTAAAAAAAAAAAAAAAGATAAAAGATCAATCAGATCGTTATCGCCTTCTCGCTTAACCGTGAAGCGAGCCACATGACTGCTGTCAGCTCTCTGGAGAAATCTCTGAGAATCTGAATACAGCACAGATGCCAAAACAAAACAAAAAACCAGACCATACGACACACACAGCGCTGGAATCCTGTTCTTTATGTAAGGATGATATAGATTCATGTGTTGAACAGTTTTACAGCAACACACGAGGTGAGAAGGAAGTTGGATACTTGAGCAATCGCTCTAAAATAGAAAACATTTACATTCATTCATTTAGCAGACGCTTTTATCCAAAGCGACTTACAAATGAGACACACTCACACACCAATGGTAGCAGAGCTGCATGCAAGGTGCTAACTTGCCATCGGGGGCAACTTAGGGTTCAGTGTCTTGCCCAAGGACACTTCGGCATGGGATCACCCAGGCCGGGATTCCAACCACCAACCCTACGATTAGTGGATCAGTGGACAACCCGCTCTACCGACTGAGCCAAAGCCGCCCCAAAATGGTGCATCGATGGTGGGATTAACGGCAGAATGACTGTACACCAGCGTACAGACACGAGGCTGAGACGACGACGATGATGAAACGATTTGCTCTACACTCGGTGACCAAA
>JAFFST010006579.1:38705-52466 GCA_022414735.1 Noturus placidus
ATATATATATATATATATATATATATATATATATATATATATTCGTAATTTATAGCGAACACCAAATTTTAGTTTTAAAAT
Organism: Noturus placidus; assembly: GCA_022414735.1. NCBI lineage: Eukaryota > Metazoa > Chordata > Actinopteri > Siluriformes > Ictaluridae > Noturus > Noturus placidus. Next base: position 38,787 of record JAFFST010006579.1, read on the forward strand.
ATACATCGTATCGGAGTCTATTAGCTAAGCTAGCTAACCACACGAGAGCGTCCGCGTGCACCTCACTCAAATACGCACGTGACACATTAACGGTTATTTATATTAATCATAGACGTCACGCGAGCACTCAGTAACACAAAAATATTTAGAGATTGGAATATATATTGGGTTTATTTGAACATTTTTGTTGTATAAAATAATAATAATCCATCATTTTTGCTCCTAATGAATCACGTGGTTTGTTGGTCGCATTTTCAGAATGATTATGTCCCAATTAAAAAAATTACACGGGTTGCCAGATCGTGACAAAACAAGAATACAATTCTAACATTACCCCCATTCCCATGCCATGTGTAATGTAAACAACCAATCTTGAACCATCCATCCATCTTCAACCGCTTACTCCTTTATCAGGGTCACGGGGAACCTGGAGTCTATCCCAGGGAGCATCGGGCACAAGGCGGGGTACACCCTGGACAGAGTGCCAGTCCATCACAGGGCACAATCACATACACACACACACACATACACACATTCATACACTACGGACACTTTATTAAAAACCCATTTTCCCCTCTACATACTTCTATAAAGGCCCTAAACTTGTGCGGTAATGTGCAACATGAATTAAAGTTACAGTTTACACACCAAAGGTGATCATTGTTTCTGTAACAGTACATTTCGAAGCATTTTATTCCGTATACCACAGCACTTTGACAAAGATTACAATTTGTTTTAAAAATAAAGAGCAGCACGTCATAGTGGTGTTATTTTTTTTTTTATCTATTTAGAGTTACGTTGAATGTCGCTGAACATTCCTTAAACAGGTTCTTATTAAGGGTTACTAAAACTTTAGTATCAGCCGATACAATACCCATCTGATACAGTTTTCCTTCAAATCTACTAAACTTTAAATGATTATTAACCGAAGAGCTTCACAGTTAAAACTCTTTCACATGAATCTTGCTTACGTCGTATATGACATTTTAATATGTCTCTTAAAATACTAAACATTTTAAAACGTATAAATATAAAATTGATTCTAGTGGTACTTTTTTTCTGTCACTATTATTGATTCACTCACTTTACTGATTTATCTCCCAATTATGTTACACTGTAAAGCACTTTGAGCTTCATTATAAATGTATGAACGATGCTCGGTAAACAAGTCTACATTTTAGATAGATAGATAGATAGATAGATAGATAGATAGATAGATAGATAGATAGATAGATAGATAGATATGAATGAACAGGCAGATGGATGGATGGATAAGATAGATAGATAGATATGAACAGGCAGATGGATAGATAGATAGGTAGATATGAATGAACAGGCAGATGGATGGATGGATAGATAGATAGATAGATAGATAGATATGAATGAACAGGCAGAAGGATGGATGGATGGATAGATAGATATGAATGAACAGGCAGATGGATGGATGGATAGATAGAAATGAATGAACAGGCAGATGGATGGATGGATGGATGGATAGATATGAACAGGCAGAAGGATGGATAGATAGATATGAACAGGCAGAAGGATGGATAGATAGATAGATAGATAGATAGATAGATAGATAGATAGATAGATAGATAGATAGATAGATAGATAGATAGATAGATATGAATGAACAGGCAGATGGATGGATAGATATGAATGAACAGGCAGATGGATGGATAGATAGATATGAATGAACAGGCAGATGGATGGATGGATAGATAGATATGAACAGGCAGAAGGATAGATAGATAGATAGATAGATAGATAGATAGATAGATAGATAGATAGATAGATAGATAGATATGAATGAACAGGCATATGGATGGATGGATAGATAGTTATGAATGAACAGGCAGATGGATGGATGGATAGATAGATATGAACAGGCAGATGGATAGATAGATGGATAGATAGATAGATGGATATGAATGAACAGGCAGATGGATGGATGGATAGATAGATATGAACAGGCAGATGGATAGATAGATGGATAGATGGATGGATAGATGGAGGATATGAATGAACAGGCAGATGGATGGATGGATAGATAGATATGAATGAACAGGGAGATGGATGGATTGATAGATAGATAGTTATGAATGAACAGGCCAGGCAGATGGATGGATGGATAGATAGATAGATATGAATGAACAGGCAGATGGATGGATGGATAGATAGATATGAATGAACAGGCAGAAGGATGGATGGATAGATAGATAGATATGAACAGGCAGATGGATAGATAGATGGATAGATAGATATGAATGAACAGGCAGATAGATAGATAGATAGATAGATAGGAACAGGCAGATGGATAGATAGATGGATAGATATGAATGAACAGGCAGAAGGATAGATAGATAGATAGATAGAAGGATGGATGGATAGATAGATAGATATGAACAGGCAGATGGATAGATAGATGGATAGATAGATATGAATGAACAGGCAGAAGGATGGATGGATAGATAGATATGAATGAACAGGCAGAAGGATGGATGGATAGATAGTTATGAATGAACAGGCAGAAGGATGGATGGATAGATAGAAATGAATGAACAGGCAGATGGATGGATAGATAGATAGATATGAACAGGCAGAAGGATGGATGGATAGATAGATAGATAGATAGATAGATAGATAGATAGATAGATAGATAGAGATATGAACAGGCAGAAGGATGGATGGATGGATGGATGGATAAGATAGATAGATAGATAGATAGATATGAATGAACAGGCAGATGGATGGATGGATAAGATAGATAGATAGATATGAACAGGCAGATGGATAGATAGATATGAATGAACAGGCAGAAGGATGGATGGATAGATAGATATGAATGAACAGGCAGAAGGATGGATGGATAGATAGATATGAATGAACAGGCAGAAGGATGGATGGATAGATAGATAGATATGAATGAACAGGCAGATGGATGGATGGATAGATAGATAGATATGAATGAACAGGCAGATGGATGGATGGATAGATAGATAGTTATGAATGAACAGTCAGATGGATGGATGGATAGATAGGGCGGCTGTGGCTCAGTCGGTAGAGGGGGTTGTCCACTAATCCACTAATCGTAGGGTCGGCGGTTCGAATCCCGGCCCGGGTGACTCCACATGCCGAAGTGTCCTTGGGCAAGACACTGAACCCTAAGTTGCCCCCGATGGCAAGCTGGCAGCTCTGCTACCATTGGTGTGTGAGTGTGATCTCATTAGTAAGTCGCTTGTAAATGTAAAAATGATATTTCTGTAAAGCTGCTTTAAGACAATGTACCATTGTAAAAAAGCGCTATACAAATTGATAATTATTATTTATAGATAGATAGATAGATATGAACAGGCAGATGGATAGATAGGTAGATATGAATGAACAGGCAGATAGATAGATAGATAGATAGATAGGAACAGGCAGATGGATAGATAGATGGATAGATATGAATGAACAGGCAGAAGGATAGATAGATAGATAGATAGATAGATAGATAGATAGATAGATAGATATGAACAGGCAGAAGGATGGATGGATAGATAGATATGAATGAACAGGCAGAAGGATGGATGGATAGATAGATATGAATGAACAGGCAGAAGGATGGATGGATAGATATGAATGAGCAGGCAGAAGGATGGATGGATAGATATGAATGAGCAGGCAGAAGGATGGATGGATAGATGGATAGATAGATATTTATGAACAGGCAGATGGATGGATGGATAGATAGATAGATATTTATGAACAGGCAGATGGATGGATGGATGGATAGTTATGAATGAACAGGCAGAAGGATGGATGGATAGATAGATATGAATGAACAGGCAGAAGGATGGATGGATAGATATGAATGAACAGGCAGAAGGATGGATGGATAGATAGATATGAATGAACAGGCAGAAGGATGGATGGATAGATAGATAGAATGTATGAACAGGCAGATGGATGGATGGATGGATAGATAGATATGAATGAACAGGCAGATGGATGGATGGATAGATAGATAGATAGATATGAATGAACAGGCAGATGGATGGATAGATAGATAGATATGAATGAACAGGCAGATGGATGGATGGATACATAGATAGATATGAATGAACAGGCAAAAGGATGGATGGATAGATAGATATGAACAGGCAGATGGATAGATAGATGGATAGATAGATATGAATGAACAGGCAGATGGATGGATGGATGGATAGATAGTTATGAATGAACAGGCAGAAGGATGGATGGATAGATAGTTATGAATGAACAGGCAGAAGGATGGATGGATAGATAGATAGAATGAACAGGCAGAAGGATGGATAGATAGATAGATAGATAGATAGATATGAACAGGCAGAAGGATGGATAGATAGATATGAACAGGCAGAAGGATGGATAGATAGATAGATAGATAGATAGATAGATAGATAGATAGATAGATAGATAGATAGATAGATAGATAGATAGATAGATAGATAGATAGAATGACAGGCAGATGGATGGATAGATAGATAGATATGAATGAACAGGCAGAAGGATGGATGGATAGATATGAATGAACAGGCAGAAGGATGGATGGATAGATAGATATGAATGAACAGGCAGATGGATGGATGGATAGATAGATAGATAGATAGATATGAACAGGCAGAAGGATGGATGGATAGATATGAATGAGCAGGCAGAAGGATGGATGGATAGATAGATATGAATGAGCAGGCAGAAGGATGGATGGATAGATAGATATGAATGAACAGGCAGAAGGATGGATGGATGGATAGATAGATATTTATGAACAGGCAGATGGATGGATGGATGGATAGATAGATATTTATGAACAGGCAGATGGATGGATAGATACCAAGTAACATGATACGATAACGCAAATCATGTTTAGTGCAGAACTTATTTTTAAAGCCTGTAGTACTTTGAGGATAGGAGGCGAAGGAGTTAGTTTCTGTGGCTTTTCTTGGTGATTACGGCGCAGCAGCAGCAGCTCAGATGGCTCGTGAGGAATGCTGTTCTGGCGCGTCCCGATGAGCTGTACACAGTGAACGCATGTGTTAGCTCAGCAGGCGGCTCGTTAAACTGTGAAAATTTATTGACACCCCGACACCGATCCGAGAGTCTGAAGGGCAAGGGCGCTCGGTGGGAGAGCCAGCAGTCACGGGTTCCCCTTGGCACCTGTTGGACGACAAATTTACTTGTATGGAAGAGACTGTCACTTTCCCCAAAAATTAAATAAAAAAATCTTTGAATAGATTTATGCGTGGGGCTGGTGACTGCATGTCAGGCTGGTTTGGAGGAGTAAGCTCAGGTGGCCGCTACACATTACTCACTTGGTGTTGCTCTCGCTTCACTACTGTGTATGTAGACGTCATCCTCCTCCTCGTCCCTCAAAAAGCAGTGCAATCATCTTAAAGAGACTGTAAACCATCTTTGCTGCCCTTAAACCTTACGTCGATGTGTTTGTCTGCGAGAGCTCATCCTCCATTTTCTGTTCCACGTCCATCAGGCTGCAGTCAGTTCCTTCTCTTCCATAATAAAACCTGCTATGAGAAGCTTTATGATCATGATATAACATTTTAAGACCAGTTATTTTTATTTATTATTGGGCTTATTATGACATGCAGCACAGCTGAGGACAATCTCGCTGTACCACACACACACACACACACACACACACACACACACACACCCACCAAGAGGCGAGGTAAGAGAGAGAAAAAATAAGAATAAAATCCTTGTTACATAGATCTGGGCATCTTTATTTCTGAGTAACAGTAGAGAACAAATTAAAACAAAGTGATTAGGTAAAATAAACTGGATTGAAATGATCCAAAACCATCCGATGGAATGCAACGAAGAAAAAAAAAAAAAAAAGAATAATATATAAATCAAACAACATGACAACATTTAACAGCTGATTCTAAAAAAGTTTGAGACGTTTTGAACACGTGTCCATTGCTGTTCCGTTCTAAATGTTAAACCATCCACAGAGCAAATGGATTTTGAATAGCACGACACACTCTGAATATAATAATAAAAATAAAAACAACATGCTTTTACTTCAGTGTTTAACAAAACAAAAACCCCCAAACACCTGACACTTCGTTCAACCAGAATCGTGGGAATCGCTTGGTGGAATCGTGGGAACGAAAACAGAGAGAGATAAAGAGGAAGAGGGGGAGGAGTCTTCGTCACTTAGCCATGAGTGGTGTCATCCTCCACGAAGTCCTTGGCCTGCTCGGCGGAGATCACGTCAATGTGACTCACCTTAACATGCAAAAAAAAAAAAAGAAATAAAAGTTACAAAAAACACTCTTCCCTCCCACACACACACACACACACACACACACACACACAGGAGTGACGCGAGACTCTTCAAACGTTGCTACTTCAACGCTCTGCACCTTGTTTCTGAATTTGACTCCGTAGAACTTGTCAGCTGACTCCAGGAGCTCGGGTCTGAAGGTGGTGGTGATGAACTGAGCGTGCCCCGCTAACTCCACAATCATATCTAAAATAAATCAATAAATAATTTACAGAGTGTAAAGAACACCTCAGTACTAACACTGCATGTTTTGGAAACGATGATGATGATGATGATGAGGAGGAGGAGGCTCACCTGACACGGCTTTCCTGTGCTGCGCGTCCAAAGCCTGGTCGATCTCGTCAAACAGATAGAAGGGGGCGGGGTCGCACTTCTGGATGGCGAAGATGAGAGCGAGCGCCACCAGAGACTTCTGCCCTCCAGATAGCTGCTGCATCTCCCTCATCTCTCCCTGCTTACCTGTGAAAGACACCTGAGACCGGAGAGAGACGAAAAACGACACCAGCAGCAACATTAAACTAGCAGCAACATCAACAACACTACTGTCTATACGTTTGTTATGCACACTACAGGCACGCTTACTCTGATTCCGACTCCTGTGAACTGGTCGACACTTGGAACGCTGCTCTGGGAGGCGGAGCCTCGCTCACTGTCAGCTCCGCCCTCCCCCTCATCCTGAGATTGCCCCCCTTCGGCGTCACCTTTCTTCATCACCAGAGTAGCTTTGCCTCCTGGAACTAGCTTTTGGAAGACCTCGCTGAAGTTCTTAGACACCTGCAAAATTGCGAATTGTGGAACCCGATACCATGCGCCAAGACAACGCGCGTCTGTGTAATAGCCATTTTAACACACCTGTTTGAAGGTCAGCTGGATGGCCTCGTATTTACGCAGCTCCAGGACGTTCATGAGCTCCATGATGGACTTGTAGCCCCTGTCCAGCTCGTCCTGCCTCTTTATCAGCTTCTCCTTTTGCTCAGAGAAGTTCACGAACTGGTCCAGAGCCTTCTTGTTCACGTGGCTGTACTTTTTCAGCTCCGTGTTACACTGCTCGAGCTTGCGGAAGAGCTGTGGGAGAGAAGACGACGACATAGAAGGACGGGGAATAAAATAAGCCACACTCACCTACCCTGAATCCGTACTAAAAATCGACAGAATTTACAAAATAAGAGCTTAAGAAATTACGACAGCCGTTTTTACATCTGAAATGCAACTAGTTTTGCACATTTCGACCGTAGAATCTATTTTTAAAAAACAAATAAATAAAATATGCATTCTCTGCCTGTTAAAACCTGCAACACCCTCATAAATAGTGTTTTAACACACGTCCTGACAGTTTTGAAGCTGCAAAAAGGACAAAAATGTCATGATTCTCAACGTCCCCCCTCATCACAGAGAGACGTTTATATAATAAGAGAGGAGGATAGAAGAGGGGGCATAATGAGGGTCTGAGTCATTTCTGTGTAGGAGGGCTGGGACTGTGTGTGTGTGTGTGTGTGTGTGTATAGAGAGAGAGAGGGGGTGAAGAACGGAGCAGTAAGAGGCTGCTGAACGCATCGACTGACGTGACGTGTACACGTGTGAGAAGTGTCACCTGTTTAAGCGTGAGCGTCTGGTACTTCTCGAAGGCCTCCTGCGGCAGGGAGCCGAGCTCGCGGATCTTCTTCATGCACTCCTCCTTCTTCTTCAGCAGCATGCCCTGCCGGTTGGTCATCTTCTCCAGCTCCTTAGTGTCGTGGTTGATGGCCTCGTTCTGTTCCTTCTCGATGTTCTTCCAACGCTCCATGCTTTTTATGTGGTCCTTAATCTCCACCTCGGTCTTGTCAATCAGCGTGTCCAGGTCTGAGTGTGAGTGAGAGAGAGAGACCACAAATACATCAAATGCAAGGGGTTCCCAAACTACCAAAAATGATCAGTGTACTCAAAAGTATTTAAATAAATATAGATAAACGGTAAGATTCGAGGCGACACGAGAGCTTTTTAAATTTCTGTAACAGGAAATCCGATTAGCGTTAACGTTCGATGGTTTAGAAAGTTTAGAACAGTGCACCTTATTTTAAAAAACACCACACATTTCAAATCAGTGCTTTCTCTACACTCACCCTCGGACCGGGCCATAGTGTCTTTGATGCGTTTGTTGATACCGTCCAACTCGGACGTAGTGGCCGTGAGGACAGTCCCTCCTTCGGTCTCTCTCAGTTCGTTTAGCTCCTAAAAATAAAACATCACACCGAATTGCATCCGCAGTTAGTAGGCGTTCTTACTTTCGCTTTACTCTACAAGGAAGGAGGTCACACAGTGCTTGGTGTGCTCTTAGCTTGGCTGAGCGTGACCTCACCTGTTCCACCTGATCGAGGCGTTTGCGCAGGTTCTCATTCAGGTACGTCTCCACCCTGGTCATAATGCCCTCCAGTTTAATTCTCTCGTTCAGCAGCTGCCTGTTGTCCTGTGATGATGAAAACAAAAAAAGATTTAAGTTTATACGTATAATGTGTTATAATAATAATGAACGAGTCAGGGTTAAGGAGAGCTGGCTGAGGTGGACGCGTACCTGCTGCAGCTGTCTGATCTCGTCGTTGAGGTCGTCGACACGACGCTGGTCCTCCAGGCTGAGCTGAGAGAGCAGGTCGGTGCCGAGCTCGGCCTTCAGGGACTCCCGCGTGCTCTCCATGGCGTGAAGGCTGGCCTCCAGACTCTGCAGACTGCGTTGCTGTAGGAGGGAGGGAGAGAAAGGGGGGTGAATAGTTTAATTAAGAAAGGGTGAATTAGTGTTGTGTAGTAGTGTAGCATGTCGTACCTTCGGCATGAAGGTTTTCTCTGACTGCTGCCTTTTCTCCTTAAGCATCTTCATCTCGGAGAGGATGCTGTCTCGCGAGGCCTTAAACTTCCTCTGCTGGGTTTCGATTTGCTGCATCTGGTTCATCAGCTGATCGATCTCGTTATTGATGCGTGCGCTGGGGTTAAGGGTTTAAACTAATGCACTACTATGCACGTATAAACCTGGACTACAGGCCTGCGTTCGTTCCTGTGCTTTTAACCAGATAGAACGTCGCGTCTATAAATAAACGGATACGATTAACTTCTTAAAGTTTTCCACAAATAGCCAGATCTCCGAGAGCAGACTGTGGGGTTTAACATCACCGTTCCACTGCGAGGGCTCTGAACGGGTTTCTAAGAATAGCGCGCACACACAAAGGGGGCAATCAACGATGAGAGCCTGGAAATGGGATATTAAAAAAGAAAACGCACCCTGCTGTGTCTGACTCACCACTTCAGTCTAAAAGGGTCTCTGCATTGCTTGCCTATAACCTCTCCCTATTGGGGATAATATTCTCAGACTGTTTTGAGGCTTATCTCTCCCTCTCTCTGTGCGAGTGTGTATATATATATATATATATATATACACACATACATACATATACACACACACACACACACACACATTGAACTTTCTATCCGATACAACCGTGTATCCAACAACACCTTCAACAGACCGCATGATAAACTAGCAATGTACGTGAGGCATAATAAACGTCCTGGCTTAATTCATCTGCAATGCATCGTGGGAAGGATATGTTCGATGTTCCTGCGAAGGTTTTCATTGAGTTTGGCCTCGAGCTCGGAGAGCTCCTCCTCGGCTTTGCGCATGTCCTTCTGAAGCTCCAGACGAGACTTCCTTGTGTCGTAGTACCCGCCTGTGAGAGCGCCGCGGTGACTTACCTGGTCTCCTACACATACACACACACGCAATTTCAATGATTTATTTTAAGTGCTCCGAAGAACAGCACAGAACAGTCACTGTTTAACAGCGGCGGCGGCGGCGTACCCTCCAACGTAATGCAGTCCATGGTGAAGGCTCGAGCCAGCTGCGTGGAAACCTCCATACTGCGACAGATAAGGGTCTTCCCAAACACATGCTTGAAGGCTTTATCAAAGTTCTGACTGTAGCGTAATTTGCTGATCATTGGGATGGCATCCTGGGAAAAAGGAAAGACCCGGAATTTATTCTTTTTATTAAAGAAAAAAAAAAAAAAGAATTAAAGGTTTCATGCACTATAAAAAATTGTTTTGCTTACGTTGGTCTCTGGGTAGGCGGTGTCCCGGACATCCAGCTTGCTGAGGGGCAGGAAGGTGACTTCTCCGGGAAGGTTCATCTTATTGAACTCCATCAGAATTTTCGTGCTCACCTCGTCAGTCTCTACGATGTGGTAAAACAACCTGACGCACGCAAACACATGACAGTGAGCGATTCCTGATATGTTACATACCTTTAGCCGAATTATTATTATTACTACTACTATTTCAATCAAGCACACTGCTAACGACCAAGAAAAGTCAAATTCGGATTTAAAAAGACCTACAAATATGACATCCTGTTTGTTTCAAATGCGACAAAACAGTTTTCCATCCTAAAATGGCTGACAGCGATTATTAGTTTTACGCTCCGTATCGAAACCACCACGGCCGACGTTTTGTGGCTCACCTGGTTCCGGCGGTCACCTCCACGCAGGTGTAGAAGGCGGGCTCGCACTCGAAATTGTTCATGACGATGCCGTGGTACCCGTTGATGACGTGCTGGTTGATGCCTTTCCGGCGGAAATGTTCCAGGACCTTGTTGATGCTGTCGATGCCGTTCAGAATGGCCTGTGAGAAGAGGCGCACAAATGAATGAATGAATTAAAAATCAACCCAATTTCATCTGTAAAGTGCTTCAGAATTAATTGCTGAGATAGCTCGATGGGATAGATTACAACCGTAATTTCGATCCAAATTTGCAGTGTGAAAGTGCATGAACGAACGAGATAGAGAGAGAGCGAGAGAGAGAAAGAAAGAAAAACACACCTTTCCCGTTGCTGCGCGTAGTAGCTGCTGTTTTTTCTCCAGGTCTTCTCTCTTGGCTGCCAAGGCCTGCTGCTCTGCATTCTCCTCTCTCCACAGGTAGCTACAGGAGCAGAAGCAGAGTCACACACACACAATCAGCTCAGGAACACTATACTTGGCATTTAGTCAGGGAAGCCTGGGGTTCCCCAGGAGGTGTTATGCTACAGTAAAGCCTCAGCATTTTCAATACAGAGTCCATGACTCAGATTTAATAAATGTCACACCGTCAGGAGGAGTGTGTGAGCGCTGACCAAACCAACAACACATTGAAAGTCACACACACACACACACACACACACGTAACCCCAATATATCCTTCACCTCTGTGAGGATATACTGAGGTTGAAGCTCGAGTTTGGACCTGTAATATATGACATTTGGTGCTGGTATCTGAAATCAAAAATTCTCATTTTGTATGAACAAGAACGACCTGATAGGTTTAAAGCTTATTATAAGAACGCGTGAACGAGCGAGGAAGACGATAGAGGGAGGGAGAACATAAGGAAGAAACGCCAAGAAACTCGGGGGGCGGGGTTTGTGGCGGTTCGGGCCGTCACGCTTACTTTCTCTCGCTCTGCAGCTCATCCTTCCTGTTCTTCACCTCGTAGTACTTCTTGTCCAGCTCCTCCACACGGGTCTTTACTTCGTTCAAGTCTTGGTCCAGTTTCTAGAACAAAGAAAAAACAGACATTTGTATAAACACACAATATGTCAGTGTATAGCGATAAAATCGAATGGCTAGACACGTTAACAGTCTAAACAAGATTCATACGCTATACTGCTCCAGGTTCTTCTCCTTGTTGGCCTCGGTGTCCTCCAGGTCCTTGTTGATGGCGGCGATTTGCCGCTTCTTGTCGTTAATGGCCTGGTCAAGGGACTTCAGCTCCTTTTTGATCCACTTGTCTCGATCCTCTTTGGAGGTGAACTGGCTGCCACGCCCCTGCTTGGCATACAGGTCTGTGCGCTCCTGAGTGGCCTGGGCCAGCCTGCGATCAGACCCAACAGGAACAGTTAGTTTTCCTGCAGAAAACGCTTTTGAAGTTCCTTGTTTTTATTTTTTGCTGAACACTGACATGAGCACAAAAATGTGTGCCACGCCCACCTCCATACCACCCTTTTTGTGACGGAAACTCTGGCGTGCCTTACTCCACACATAGCACAGCAATTAGCCAAAGATTACCACGTACAGTACAATTTATTTAGAAAGACGCCATTTTAATCGCTTATAGCTAGTTTTAACGTTATGGAACGACGTCCGAGAGACGTAAACGTTAAAATAAAAACGTCTCGACAAAAAACCATTTTACGTTGCTGAAAATCCATTTATTATTACGCAACTTCCAACCAATCAGAATCGAGCAGTCAACCGCGCTGTGGTGCAAGCTATTATAAACGCAGATTCGCCCTGTTTAACTCGTTTTATTTGTCCGAGGAGTATATAACATTTCCAACTCATCAGGTTATGCACTTATTATTGCTTAATCAATACGTTTTCCCCGATTCAACACCATACGAATCATTTTTCCCCCAACAGAACGCTGGAGAAAACACCAGGGCTTCACCTGGCAATGCCTCTCTCCTCTTTCTCCTTCACCGTATTGAATTTGGGCTCAGTCTCCTGCAGCTCCTTCTGCTTCTCTTCAATCTTCTCCAGCAGCTTCTGCCTCTCTTTCAGCAACCGTTTCTGAGAGAAGAGAGCAAACATCAAGCTCATTGGACAGCTCATTTCATTCAGTCCAAGTTCTACATTAAGTATAAAAAAAAGGAGGGTCGCTAGACATTTGGAATTTAAAAATAAAAACACGTTATACAGATGCTCTAGAGGATCCGACTGCTTTCTGAACAGGTGGGTGTGTGTGAGATCAGATCCAAGAAGGAAGGGTAATGAGAAATCGCTTTCCGAGCCAAACTGGAATCACGCTCAGCAAACAAACAAAAACAAAAACAAAAAAACCCCAGAAAGGATGCACTTTATCGCCACGTCATCAATCCGGCACTGAGCCAGGATGGCATTCGTACATCAGTGTGTGTCGGGACCGCTGCCCTGTGTAGTGAGTGTATGTGTGTGTGTGTGCACGATTTGTGACGCAGACGGGGACTCTGTCAACCCTCTGTTCTGTATTTCCTGCCAACACTTCCCACAGACATCAGAGTATTTACAGTGCCTTGCGAAAGTATTTGGCCCCCTTGAAATGTTCGACCTTTTGCCACATTTCAGGCCTCAAACATAAAGATATAAAACTGTAATTTTTTGTGAAGAATCAACAACAGGTGGGACACAATCATGAAGTGGAACCAAATTTATTGGATATTTCAAACTTTTTCAACAAATAAAAAACTGAAAAATTGGGTGAGCAAAATTATTCAGCCCCCTTTACTTTCAGTGCAGCAAACTCTCTCGGGAAGTTCAGTGAGGATCTCTGAATGATCCAATGTTGACCTAAATGTCTAATGTTGATAAATAGAAT
>JAFFST010006580.1:3729-20542 GCA_022414735.1 Noturus placidus
TATATTTCTGTAAAGCTGCTTTGAGACAATGTACCATTGTAAAAAGCGCTATACAAATTGATAAATTAATTAATTAATCTCCCTCCACTGGCTTCCTGTAGCCACCCACATCAAATTCAAGACCTTGATGCTCACCTACAAGACCTTGTCTGGAACAGCCCCCTCCACTCTCTCCTGAAGTCTTACGTTCACTCACGCAATCTGCGAACAATTAGCAACCGAGGCTTAGTAGCACCTACTCAGCGTGGCTCAAGGTCCCTTTCAAGAACATTCAAACTAACTGTTCCTCAGTGGTGGAATAAACTTCCAACCTCAACCCAGACCGCAGAATCTCTCACCATCTTCAAAAAAACAGATAAAAACCCACCTCAAATTTACTCTGGCACTTACACCTTACTCTGGGCACTTTGTTTCTTCTGGAACTTGAATAATGGATCTTGTATGGTAGCATTTCTTGTATTGTTCTCTGCTTGATATATCGCTTTGTTTGTATTTTCTCATTTGTAAGACGCTTTGGATAAATGTGTCTGCTAAATGAATAAATGTAAATGTAAATGTAGATATAGATACTGGTATTCCCATTTAAAAAATATTTAAAAATTTGTTTTGATAATTAGTAGCTTTACTTCATTTGTAAAAGCAATGTTATCTCTTAAAGAGCCCTTTTTGAGAACTGAATGCATTATTCACTTGGCAAAAGTTCACTTGGCAACATGAGTTTTATTTTAAAAATGATAACAGACCTAATGTCCAGCAGTAGGCTGTTCCACAACCCCAGAGCAGTGACTGCAAAGCCAACAGTGAACAGTGAAAAGTAACAGTTCTGAAGACCTCAGAAACACAGGGACAAAATACAAATAGAGGAACTCAATGAGGTAGAGGACTGTGAAGGGGTTTAGAAACAAGTAAAATTTTCATCTGTATCCTGTAATGGACAGAGATGGCACAGTAAATCTGTTCTGTAAACTAAAAACATGATAAACAGCACATAATTACACCTATATACTGTGCAATGTATTACAGTCTAATGTCAAACAAAGCCTGAAACAAATGCCATTGCCTACAATGCCCTGCACTTGCTTAGCACTTCTGCAATTACAGGCACCAGCAATTTCCTAACAACAAAGAACTACAAAGTCTGCTACATTATGGTCACATGAATCATATCCATGACATAGTCTCCAGAGTTGTAACAGCACATACCTCCTTACAAGCACCACTTTCCCTTTAAAATAACTTCCATTAGGAGAACATTGCAAAGCCTCGCTACTAGTTTTTCTGTTGACAAATCCAAGCCTAATCCAAGCCTAAGAATAATTTTGCACGCCCAATTTTTCAGTTTTTTATTTGTTGAAAGAGTTTGAAATATCCAATAAACTTCGTTCCACTTCATGATTGTGTCCCACCTGTTGTTGATTCTTCACAAAAAATGACAGTTTTATATCTTTATGTTTGAGGCCTGAAACGTGGCAAAAGGTCGAACAGTTCAAGCGGGCCGAATACTTTCGCAAGGCATTGTACCAGTTGTAAACCACCCCTTTAAGCAGAGTGCACCAGAGCGAATGCGCGAGCATCTGCAAGCCCGATATGGACATTGTTGACATTCAGAACATTTTAACCACGTGTATATTGTTATGTTTCTGTCTTGTCTCCTCCCCGTGTCTGTCATTCGCTAAGCTGTCACGTGTGTCTGTATTGCCCTCAGCTGTTAGCTATTACGACGCTGATTTATCATGCACATATACCACGCGCCTCCCAACACATGGCACAGAATATTGAATGAGTAAGTTACATTAAACTTAGTAAAGATAGATAGCTTAGTATCTCTTGTCATTGTCCTTGTTTCATGTTTTTGTCTTTGTTATTTTCACGCTGGTTTTCCGCTTCCAGTTCATAGTCCTAGTTTATGTTTCATGTTTGGTATATCGACTCTGTTTTCCGTGAACTTGACTTTGCATTCTGCCTCACCCTGTATTGTTCTGTTTGCACGATATCCTGACCCTTTTCCTGCTTTGGATTACGTTTTTGGATTATACTGCATCACTATCAATAATAAAAACAGTTCTAACTGCATTTGCGTCTAGCCTAATCTCTCACGAAACGTGACAGAATATTCCGCCCTACTATGGATGCAGCAGGCAGACGAGTGAGACTGTACGTCACGATGGGAGTAGCAGGACAGTACCCTAACAGCAAACGCTCGGATTACTGGCCTCATTTTTCGTCCGTGCAGTTTCCCCAAAGGTATGCCGTCGAACTCCTGCCAGAGACAGCGGGATTGGGAAGCTACCCGTTGGAGTTCCGGTTCAGCTTCCAGGAATATTTCTGCAGCCTGGCGTATCCCAAGCATACTAAAAGAGAGTGGATCGGATTCTTGGTGTCCAGGTTTTGCGGTCCGACCCATGACTGGGCAGAGCAGCTGGTGAGTGCTGGGTCCTCCGCCCTCCATGATGTCACTCAGTTTTTGGAACTTTTTATGGAGGAGTTCACTCAGCCTGGGCAGCTTCATGGCCTATATTTACTGTGGTGGAGTATTAATGGACAGCCCCAGCCTGACCTGCCATTCAACCACTATTATGAGGAGATTGACAGGGCAGTCTCAACCGACTCACCTCAGGTTCCGGTCAAGTCGGAGAAGGATTCTCTGAGATGTATGACTGAGGGCTGCGGGAGAGAGACTCAGCTTCAATGTCCCACCTGCAAGAAGCTGGGCCTCCTAGAAGCATGTTTCTGCTCGAGGGAATGCTTCAAAGTAGCTGGCGTCAGCACAAGCGGCTACACAGAAAAGCCCCTATGACACGCCAGTCAGAAGTCAACGTAGCGACCTGGGAACCAGAGCTCAAATCTGAGACCGACCAGGTGGGCTCACCCACCGAGCTCCAGCCTGTGGTTCACCTGGCGACCTCAGAGCAGCAGCATGAAACCTACGAGCAGGTCTCAGCACCCGAGCTCCAGCCAGAGGTCAACGCATCAACCCCAGCACTAGAGCTAGAACCTGAGACCCACTTGGAGGTTTCACCTGCCCAGCTCCAGCCAGAGGTCCACGTGGCGACCTCGGAGCTCCGCCATGAGACCCGTCAAGAGGTCTCATCAACTGAACTCCAACCAGAGGTCAACAAGACAACCTCAGAACCCGAGCTCGAACCTGATACCCGTCAAGTGGACCCATGAGGTGGTCTCACCTGCCGAGCTTCAGCCAGAGGCTAACCTGGCAACATCAGAGCTCCGACCGGAGACCTACAAGGAGGTCAACAGGGAGGCTCCAGCTTCAGAGCCCCAGCCTGAGGTTAACCTCGCAACCTCAGAGCTTGAACCTGTGACCCATGAGGTGGGCTCACCTGCCAAGCTCCAGGTAGAGGTTAACCGCAAGGCCCCAGCATCAGAGCCCCAGCCAGAGGTAAACCTGGTGACTTCAGAGCTCGAAACCTGAGACCCACGAGGTGGGCTCACCTGCCGAGCTTCAGGTAGAGGTCAACAGGGAGGCTCCAGAACCAGAGCTCCTGCACGAGACCTACAGGATGGTCTAAGCATCAGAGCACCAGCCTGAGGCCTACGAGGAGGTCTCAGAACCCGAGCTTCAGCCAGAGGTCAACGTGTCAACCTCAGAACCAGAGCTAGAACTTGAGACCCACGAGGAGGTTTCACCTGCCCAGCTTCAGCCAGAGGTCCACATGGTGACCTCAGAGCTCCACCGTGAGACCCTGGTCTCCTGGCTCTGCTTGGGACATATTACCCAGGGGGCTGGGGCTGCCAATGGATGGGGATGTTTTGTGGCGCTCCAGGAGTAGTGCCTTTGGGGGGGGGGGTTCTGTCATGATTCCCCCCTTTGAAGCAGAGTGCACCAGCGCGAATGCGTGAGCACCTGCAAGCCCGATATTGGACATTGTTGACATTCAAAACATTTCAACCACGTGTATATTGTTATGTTTCTGTCTTGTCTCCTCCCTGTGTCTGTCATTCACTAAGCTGTCACGTGCGTCTGTATTGCCCTCAGCTGTTAGCTATTACGACACTGATTTAGCATGCATATATACCGCGCACCTCCCAACACATGGCACAGAATATTGAATTGAATTGAAGCTTAGTATCTCTTGTCATTGTCCTTGTTTCATGTTTTTGTCTGTTATTTTCACGGTGGTTTTCCGCTACCAGTTCAAAGTCATAGGTTATGTTTCATGTTTGGTATATCGACCCTGTTTTCCGTGACCTTGACTTTGCATTCTGCCTCGCCCTGTTTTGTTCTGTTTGCACGATCGCCTGACCCTTTGCCTACTTTGGATTACTCTATTTCGATTACGTTTTTGCATTATACTGCATGACTCTCAATAATAAAAACAGTTCTAACTGCATTTGCATCCAGCCTTATCTCTCCGCCGTCACGAAACGTGACACCTTTGTTTGAAAGTTGATCAATTTTTCTTGATGGAGATTGAGTGTTTTTGCAAAGAGGCTACATTTAATAATCTGTATTTTATTGTAGTGATATAATAATATAATAAAGAAATATCTGTACAATACTATATACTATTCGTTGAATTATTATTTGTCACATGACGGCGGAGAATGAGTGAACTGTTTTTATTAAAAGAGAGGCAGGCAGTTTAATCTAAGACGTAATCCAAAGAGAGGTAATCCATAAACAGGCCAGGGTCAGGCAATCATGCAAACAGTACTAAACAAGGCTAGGCAGAATTCTATGTCAAAGTCACAAGCAGAGTGGGTCGGTACACAAGGCATTTAACATGGACGAGGGATCTAGACGGGTTAACGGAGGAAACTCGCCTAGAACAGAATAACGAGGACAAAACAAACCAGATACCAGAACCGGGAAATAGGACATGAACAGGTAGTGAGGCTGCACGAGATATCTAAACAGATCAGTAGACAAGGGTTCAACAAAGACTCATTCACAAACATACACATGCATAAACAATCATAAACAATGTTCCGCTACGAGTGCTACTCGGTGCGCGGTATATATGCCTGCCTAATCAGCGCTGATAGCTGCAGCTGAGAGTGATATCAGACACGTGACAGGGTAACGCATGACAGAGGTGGAGACAAGACAAAAATATAAACAAAGTCCACGTGTCAATGTCAATGAAGTTCGCTTCA
Organism: Noturus placidus; assembly: GCA_022414735.1. Lineage (NCBI taxonomy): Eukaryota > Metazoa > Chordata > Actinopteri > Siluriformes > Ictaluridae > Noturus > Noturus placidus. The sequence continues at coordinate 8,845 of JAFFST010006580.1, forward strand.
GAAACGAACAGAGGCAGTGCGCATCTTGACAGGAATCGTGACATTATTATATTATATACGTGTGTTAATTGAAAATTTGTTGCATATCGACACCTTATTCAGAAAATCCACTTAAAGGAGAAACATGCGCATACTCAGTTCACAGGAATTGTGGGTGCTAACAAATGCTTAGCTGTAGGCTCGGTATTTAGGAATGGCAACTCGGGTATACTTACAACAACCATGTATACAGGAATATTTTGATGCCTGTGTGCATATAGACATCATATTCGGAATATGGCTGCAACCCGAATATAGACCTTAAATGAAATTTAATGTGTATGTAAACGTGCTCACTGTCTGACTCACATGCTTTCTTTGTGCCCTTTTGGAGCCAGGCTAACATTATTGGCATTAACATTACTTAGCCTCACACCTCCAGGGTCCAGGGTTCGAGTCCCGCCAGGGTCATGTGTGTGCGGAGTTTGCATGTTCTCCCTGTGTGTCGGGGGTTTCCTCCGGGTACTCCGGTTTCCTCCCCCAGTCCAAAGACATGCATGGTAGGCTGATTGGTGTGTCTAAAGTGTCCGTAGTGTATGAATGTGAGTGTGTATGTGATTGTGCCCTGCGATGGACTGGCACCCTGTCCAGGGTGTACCCCGCCTTGTGCCCGATGCCTCCTGGGATAGGCTCCAGGTTCCCCGTGACCCTGAAAAGGAGTAAGCGGTTGAAGATGGATGGATGGATTACTTAGCATTAATGTTATGTTACTTAGATCAGCATTAATGTTATGTTACATAATAATAGACTAGCATTAATGTTTTTTTATTTGTGAGAAGTGAAAAGTACACAAGAAAAAGTCCCAAATATAGAAGTGCCGGTACTGCATACCAGTGAGTACCGGTTCCCACTTCCAGCAATGTTTTTTTTTTTTTACTAAATATTTATAAGTGTGTTATCTTCTTCTGGAAAAAAGGACTCCTCTCAATCTAAATTAGTTGTGGGGTAGAGCCTTGTTAGTTTTTCCTCCACCAATTACAGGTGGTCCTGCAAAAAAAAATGAAAAACTCACCAGCCTTCCTCCGGTATTAAAGCGATTGGATGAGCTGACACAATCCAAACTGCTCTGCAATTTTGCATGTTCCGTTACATTAAAATAGAGCACTTCTGAAGATGATTTGTCCTACACTGCAACAGAAATGAGATTTTCCACAAAGATGAGATTTTTGATAAATCATTTAAAATTGAGTTTGATCAGTCATCTGCCTATTTGAACTAAATGCTGTTTGTTTAACAATGTGTTACAATAAGATAGCAGTTTGCTGATTACTGATATTACGATTTTAGTGTGAAAATACCTATCATAAAACCCCAATCCAATGAAATTCAAATGAACAAGTCCATCCATCCATCCATCCTTTTTCTACACCACTTGTCCTGTTGATGGTCACGGTCAAATGAACAAGTCAAACTGTAAAACTAAAGATATAGTATAACACTTGACCATAACTGTATTTTGGTTTCATGATTTTAAAAAACAATGTTCCACAAACACTTATTGAGCTTTTTTTCTGGACTTCCTGTTACTGTGAATATTAGAAAGCCTTCCTAGTTTCAAAATATTTGAAACTATAGAAGGTTCTTTGCAGCATGTCACAGACATGAAAGTGGTCATTTAGGCTACTTACTACCTGTGGCTTACAGAAATGACTGTGAAATTGGGTGTATTTATGAAGGTAAATGAACCATAATTGCTTTTCCTGTTTGTCTTTGAGTCGTGACATGCTTACAAGCCAAACAGTGATTTCCTCTTCTCGCCTTGGTTTATAGGAAACGTTGGGATGAATTTAATGTACAATTTAGAGTAGAAAAATTTTCAGCCACCCGCCAGAAGGCTACAAATATTTTGGCTCATACCTGGGGTATCCCAAAATCCCTTTCTATTTTCTATCTGCCTTGTTGACAAGTTAAAGAAAACAAGTGGCAAATGTGGCTTTTGTGATGCTCTGAGAAATGACTGGTACATTTTTTTGGTCAGTCGGAACTTTTCATGAATGCTGAAGTCAGCCACCCATCATTCAAATAACTAAGGGTTATGTTCTGTCACTGTACGATCCATAAACTCCAAAATCATGCCTCTTAGGCAAACTATGCTAATGAATCAAGAAACCAAAAACACATAAATGCATCCCTGCTTTCCATCTCAACGTCTGTATGTTTACACAGGGACCTTGGCAGACTTCTACAGGAGTAAAGCTTAACATGATGCTGAAAGGTTTCAAAGGTTATAAAATATACTGTTACTTTGTTGAAAAAAAGAAACCACAGTTGCTGGAAATCTTATATCCTGGGAAACCAATCAAATGCTTTCTGGTTATCGATGGGATACGGAAAAGACTAGAAGACACATTTATTCCCTCATTGTCATTCCAGGTCATTAAAACGTTCTTGCCTGTTGAGCGTCTGTCTGGCGTCACTTGTCTGTCTTCTGAGGAAAGGCAGACTGTTTATGAATGCAGTGGTGCATACCTGATTAAATTGTGATGGTTGTAGAAGAGCCAAAATATGATTTTAAGACCTAGCGCTGCACACCACACTGTAATGTCCTTGATATTTAAGCAGGATATGGTCACTGGCTTATTTTGATTTTGTCTTCCCTATGCCCAGGAAAAGCTTGCTTTGGATTCATATACTTGAACTAATTTGATTATAATAATATCCATGACAGAGGATCTACTGTGTCTCCATAAAAAAAGATAATAAGTAATAATTGTTTGTATAATTTATTAATCATGCAGGTATTGTGATATGTTTATTGTGTCGAAACAAATGGACGTAACTGAGAATTTGATGATTGCTCCAACATTAACATTATCTAAAGGTCAAATGAGCATCGTGACTGTGTTTTTCTCTAAACACAGAAGCAAGCTCCTTGAAATCCAGCTGTTCTGTAGATGCCAAACCGGTGTGCCAGTTGAACGGTTCGGAAATGTAAAGCCAAAACAACGCAGAACCCTTTTTTTTTTATCTAGCAGATTTCACTGGATAAAAAAGAGCCTGTATCATTACATCTCTCATTCACAGCTTCAGATTGGTCTTATCAAGTAAATTGACTGAAACATAATTGCTCATGGAGACATTTCCATTGCATTTATTCATTTAGCAGACGCTTTTATCCACTTACAAAAGAGGAAATACAAGCAAAGCAATCCCTCAAGTGGACAACAATACAAGTAGTGCTACCATATAAGATTGTTAATTGAGTTCTAGAGAAGCAAAGTGTGCAGAGTAGAGGTGTAAGAGCCAGTGTAAGTGCATCACTTATTATTTTGGTTTGGGGACAAGTTAGGGCTTAGTTACAGTAAGTGTTCATGGAAGAGGTGGGTCTTTAACCATTATTTGAAGATATTTGTGACAGATTCTGTGGTCCAGATTGAGGTTGGAAGTTCATTCCACCATTGAGGGACCACCATTGAGTTTGAATGTTCTGGAAAGGTGCCTCATGCCTCATTGAGTAGGCACTACTAAGCGTCGGTCGTTAACTGATCGCAGATTGCATGAGGGAACGTAAGCCTCAAGGAGAGTGTTGAGGTAGATGGGTGCTGTTCCAGATAGTCTTTAGATCAGCATCAAGGCCTTGAATTTGATACGGGCGGCTACAGGAAACCAGTGGAGGGAGATGAAGAGGGGTGTGACATGGGTTCTTTTAGGCTGGTTGAAGACAAGGCATGTTGCTGCATTCTGAATCATCTGAAGGGGTTTGACGGAGCTGGCTGGGAGGACCGAGAGTAGTGCGTTGCAATAGACCAGTTTTGAGAGGACAAGAAACTGGACTAGTATCTGAGTAGCCTGGACAGTGAGATATGGTCTGATTTTCTTGATGTTGTACAGAATGAACCTACAAGAGAGTGACGTTGTTGAAATATGGTCTGTAAAGGTCAAGTGGTCATTGAAAGCCACCCCAAGGTTTCTGGCTGTCCTGGTTAGAGACTTACAAAAAACATTCAGTTCAAAACACTCTTTAAGGAAAACACCTTATTTTGAAACATATATATATTTGATTAGTTTTGATTAGTCTCTTGCATATTATTATTGTACACTTTACCATCACATATACAAGCAATTGCATATCATGTATTAGGTCACAAATTGTCATGTATCAGGGAAGGAACTCTGGAGTTCAGTTCCCACCGCACCGTACTCATCTGTCACATGACTTATCGAGCATTCTTATACTGTATATAGCCACTGTTTGCACTGCTTCCTTGTCTTACGTTAATCTTTCTATGCCTTGTCTCTGTAGCCGTGTTTTTATTCCTTTGTTTATGTTTAATCCTTGCCACAGTGTTTTGCCTCAGGTTATAGTGTTTTCTGTATGTTGTGTGTTTCTTTATTAAAACCCTATATTCTGCAGCTGCATCTGTATCCACGTAACCCCTGCAGCACGGGGAGAACATGCAAACTCCATACACACAGGACCACGACCATGGTAGGAATCGAACCCCGATCCTGGAGGTGTGAAGCGAACATGCTAACCACTAAGCCACCGTCACTCATCTTCTATAAGTGCTTTATCCTGGTCAAGGTTGACACTGGGTGCAAGGCGGGAGAATTCACCTTGGACGAATTCACTGTTTACAGGTCAGTGTTTAGTACCTTTCTTACACAACACTGTTGTGTTGTCCTGTGTTCATGGTTCTGCGTATTTGGTGTCCTTGAGTATTTATCGTTCTGCATATATCTCATACTGCTGTCTATTATGCACTTTATGTGTACTGTTATGCATCATGGTACTGGAGAAAGCACATTTCGTTCCAATGTGCACAAGCTATATAAAGGTATGTAGAACAATAAAAACCAACTTGACTTGACTTGGATGGAACGTCAATGCATTGCAGGGCCCCAGACACACACACACACACACACACACACACACACACACACACACACACACACACACACACACACATTCAAATAAGTGCAAGTCCACCTAACTGCATGTTGTTGAACAGTGTGAGGACCCAAGAGAACACCCACAAAAACGTTCTGCAGGGAGAACATGTGAAACTCTGCACACATAGTAACCTGAGCTGAGGATGTAAGCCAGGACCCTGGAGCTGTGAGGTGGCAATGCAACTCACTGTGCCACCATGCCACCCTTGTAGGAATATGTAATCATGAAGTAGGTCCAAGGCTACATCAACTTAACAAAACTAGAAGAGGAGGGCAGTGGTTGTTATTATCGAGAGGTATAACATGATCTGTCTCTCAAATTTGAATATAATTTGTACATTAATTTCTTTGACAGATGATTTTATCCAAACAAGCATCCAATTTGTAGACTACGCAGTGCATCATCACTTCTCTGTAGGTATAGACAAAATACCCCGATAGAGAGGTGGAATATACTATTTACAGATTGGTTTAAATGGTTTGCTTTACAACTTTTGGAAAGGCTTTTTTTTCAGTGTCAGTTTAAATTCTTGCTTGAGAGTAGAATAATAGAAATGTTGTGTTTTGATGGTTTCACACATTCAAATGCTTGTCAAAGAAAAATTGGATTACTACGAGATCTAATGTTTTTTTTTTTTTTGGCACTTTTTTAAGTTTGGAAAATGGTAACCAACATTGACTGAGATTTTTCATCACAGCGTCTAGTTCCGAAAATTTACTATGGCATATTTCATGATCATTTAATGAAGCACATTTTAGTTTTCAGATTTAATTAAGATACAGAATTTAGATCTGCTTAAGGACTGTTTGACAGCTTATGAATAAAACACTACTAGTGTACTTTAAAGCTCAAACACGAGTGGGGAAAATTGCATTTACTTCTAGATTGCTGATTACCATAACGGAATTTGCAAAAATATGAATATATGATTTGACTGAGACAGGTTGGCCCCTGTCATTCAAACCCTGACATCCTTTTCTGTAGCCACAGATCGTTTTGTTTTATGTTCATCTGTTCCTAAACTCTTCAGGATGACATAAGGAATGTGTGCATTTAATCATGTTTTTGACAGCTCAGGACTGCGCAAAAGAGGATGGTTTGTTCTTGCGAGTCGCAATGGCTGTGGGTCCATGTTTGGCTTGGACTCCAATGAATAACATTGTATGTGGAAAGGAAATTAAAAATGCAGGGTTGTAATTTACAGGAGAGTGGAACTGATTTAAAGCAGCCCCTCCCTTTTTTCTTGCTTCTGCTCTTCCAAAGGCTTCCAAATGTGCCACAGCTGAGAGCGAACTGAGCTTTCTTGTGTTGGCAAAAACAAGAAAGTTGAAGCTGTCAGTTCTTTTTCCATGCCAAAGCGTGATGGCACAAGGTAAACGATTTATGAAATCCAAATGCCTTGTGCGTCGGACTGAACTGACTTAGACTGATTTAGCACATTTTACGCATTGAAGAGCAACATAAAGAATCTGTCATCGCTGGAAAGCTGAAATGCACATTTAACAAAGTGTGTTATGTCTTATGTGACTCATATTGTGTTGGAAAAAAGTTGGAAAGTCATCACATTGGCCCATCGCTTTATCTACATGTCCAAGTACAGTAAGATCATTTGCATGTGAGAGTTTTAAAGCCTGACGCTGGTAGTGAAGTTCTGTGAGCTTTCCCTAGAGTGTCTGGTACTTTTTGTCAGAACCGTTTACTTTCAGAGACAGAGGCAAGTTGAATGACATTGCATCATTCCTGTTTGAACCTTCAAGATTCTGAGGCTTGAGGCCAGATAAGTGTACAATGGATAGAGCACACTCCATGAGAATTGAAGGGGTTAAGTAATTTCCAACAAAACAAACAGTGGCAGTGGATCAGCTTTGCACTCCAGATTGCACAATCTCTTGTTTGTCAGAGGTTGAAAGTGAGCAACTGCATCAACATAACCTTTGTATCAGAAAACTATTCAGTTCAATTCAATTCAATTTTATTTGTATAGCACTTTTTACATTAGACATTGTCTCAAAGCAGCTTTACAAAGTATCAATATGGTATACAGATATTAAAGGTGTGAATTTATCCCAACTGAGCAAGACACTGAGTGGCGACAGTGGCAAGGAAAAACTCCCTAAGATGTTTAAGAGGAAGAAACCTTGAGAGGAACCAGACTCATAAGGGAACCCATCCTCATCTGGGTCACAACAGATATTCTGAAAGAGTTCATTATTGATTTATATGAAATCTGTATGGCTTAGAAGAAGCCATAGTCCCAGCAGTCTGGAATTGGAGTTGATGAGCACTCTATCCAGAGGTAGGACATCCGAGACAGATCAGGCAAGTCCGGAGAGCAGAAAGGATCAGGATCTCTAGTATCTCCATAGGATCATGTGTAGCTCGACAGAAGGTTCTGAAAATAGCCAATCAGTGCATTACACTGGCCGCATAATATGCATGATATTCAGGCTGGTATTAACAGAGTGCTGTAAAGGGAGTTGTGACATTCTGAATAGACAGGGAACAAATATAGTCCAGGAGAACAACAGTTATCTGAGGCACCTGCCAGGGATATTAGTATTCGTATTTAATAGTATTTATAAGGCCACTCAGGCAACATCATTTCATATTCATCAAGTGCTACTTACCATGATTTATTATTATTTACAATAACCCCAAGGCCTATATTTCCTCCAGAATCTCTGTGACTGACCAGAAGATGGCAACATTGCTCAACCATGACAGTATCTCACCAGACTTCATTATCGAAAGCTTAAACTTTCCCCACTAAATGCTTCCATGTCATTTAGAGATTAGTTATGTGAGAAGCAAGGATGTCTGTACAGACTGACTTGGGGCAGCAGCATTATACATACACACATGACAGCAGTTTACAAACACTCAAGACATTTTGTGATAAATATTTTAAGCACCGAGGGCCGTCAGTGGAGCTCACAGCTCGGAAAGATGCAGTAGGCGTATACATATCCGCAAAATAAAACCCACGTGATTGTAGTGTGGTAGGGGTGGGGTGGGGTGGGGGGGACTGTTACAGGGCAGTGTGGTAGGGGGAGACTATTACAGGGCAGTGTGGTGGGGGGACTGTTACAGGGCAGTGTGGTAGGGGGAGACTATTACAGGGCAGTGTGGTGGGGGGAGACTGTTACAGGGCAGTGTGGTAGGGAGGACTGTTACAGGGCAGTGTGGTAGGGGAGGACTGTTACAGGGCAGTGTAGTAGGGGGGACTGTTACAGGGCAGTGTGGTAGGGGGGGAACTGTTACAGGGCAGTGTGGTAAGCTAATGAGATGGATGAAGTGGCAACTGAACTGTTTGCGTAGGACAAACACAAGACGGGGGTCTGCTTCTAATGATCGCGTGGAAGACGCGAGGCCTTCGGGGTCGTGCCAGAGGAATTTTCCTAAAAACACAGACCTCTTACCGAGCCCAAGATAGACAGAAAAAGAGCGAACAGGCAAAAGTGAGGACCCTCCAGAGAGCAGTGGATTTTTTTCCAACAGGGCTTGGCGTGTGCTCATGGCGCCGGCATGGGTGTTAGCTGACGAGAGGCCGTCATTCACAGTTGATGCAGTGAACCCTCACGTTGTTGCGGTGCTGTGTGTGTGTGTGTGTGTGTGTGTGTGTGTGTGTGTGTGTGCAATGGCTCTGGATGTGCTGACTTGCATGAAGGAGACAGTTTCAGTGGGAGGTCAATGAAAATAATGCCAGCTCCTCCATTTCAGCTTAGAAGATGGCACTTTTACTTAAATTCTTGTTTTCCATGTTGCAACACCGGTATCACAAAAAAGATATGTTTAATTCTATTTTTTTGTTGATAATGATTACCGGGACATTTCGACAAATCGATGCTTTCAACGGAGACAGAACACACGCTCCTTCCTTTCAAGTCCTCAGCGAACAGCATTTACAAAATGATTATGGTCTTACGCATGCCACCCCTGGTGCACACACTCTCCCATACATTACACAAACAAGCGCTCATGTTCCTTTATATCACGATGACAGGTCTTAGGAGGATTAGAGCACATTGCTGTAGGCACTACCTGGGTTTCCTTTAGGGTCTTCTCTGCACACTATTCTAGGTTGTTTGACTTTACGACTGCACTAAAGATCATGTTGAGAAGCTGCCTTCTCGTTTCACTGGGGTAACAAAGGAGTTTATGTACATCTGCCTCACAGATAAAGAACAGAGTCTTAAAGTTAGGATTTTAAATTGTTTGTGGATAAAGAGTAAGCCGTGCATGGATGTTTACCTTGCTATAGTGTAATCAAAAGGAAAATTGCAAAGAAAATTGCAAAAGTCTTCAGAATGAGTAAAGAAATTGACAGGTTGTATATGCGTGTTTCAAACATTGTGCATATTCCGATATTAGTTAGATTACTACAATATAGTGTGAATTGGTTGATTAGGTTGCGCTGTAATCTGGAAGCTGTGAATAACCCAAATACATAACAATCTTAGAAAGCATATTGTACATAAATTCAATCTGTTCAGTGATCTGAAGGATAGGATTAAATTGTATTTATTTCTGCGTTCCTATATGATGGAGCACAGAAGCTTGGTAACACTACTGAAAGTGGAACAGATCAGACCCTATAATAACATATCAAGCCTCAGATTTTATGGTGCACACGTTCCAGGGACTGTCAGTGCACCATGATGCTTGTTTGAGTTTGAATTTGTTCTCTTTCAGATCCTTTAATTAAAAATATCTGAACATGCACATAAGAGTAACCAAGAAAAATAATCCCCGAAAGGCTAAGCTACACAGACTGTGTGTTCATTAGCTGCGGAGAAATTCGATGGTTTCATTAATTAGCTTTTGGACTACCCGCTACTCTAGAGTGACAGGTCAGAGTAGTCACTGGAGGACTGTCTGATTCCATGCCAAGAGTGCAGTAGCTTGTGTGTGTGTGTGTGTGTGTGTGTGTGTGTGAGAGAGAGAGAGAGAGAGAGAGAGAGAGAATGATTTATGAAGCACTCAATATGTGAGGGAAGCACTATTCAGAGATCTGTATTTTTCATCCATGTTGCACATATGTGAGAGATTTGCTGCCCAAACCTCCTGAGACATCATTTATCCTTTATCATAAGCATGTTGATAACATCCTCCTGAGCACACTAGACAAATATCTACAGGAGTTCTGGCAGAGGTTAGCTTCCTACAGTACAGGGCAGGGCAAGAAACATAAATAAGAAGTCAGTGTTTAGGTCTGCTTTTATTCGTTTATAATCCAAGGATGTTAAACAGGAAGTAATAGTGTGGACAATTTCCTTCCTGTACACACACTCAGACTGTTCCTTTATTGTGCAGTGGGATTCTGTGTTCTGGGTTTATTTCTTCAATGTTTCCCGGGACCTGAGAAAGTCTGTTGAACAGTGTGTTCAATTAGGTATGCAAAAAGAAGTTGTTATGGGTAGGAAAGCAAATAATGAATGATCTGGTGAAAAGACATAGTGAGAAATATTAGACAAGACAATATAAGAAATATAAATATAAGCAATTTAGAAATAGTGAAAATCAAAAAAAGTGAAAAAAAGTGAAAGTCAAAAGAAATAATTTATTATGAGCTAAAAGAAAAAGATTTAGAGATCTTATGTGGTCTATTACTAATATGACTTATAAATATGATATCATTATGGTACTGAAGAGGTCTGGCAAGTGCACTCTTACTATAGCTCAACCTGGTAAACAGCGGTCCACAGTGAAATATGTGCCAAAGGGAATTTGGCAACAAGAAGTAAACATTATTTTAACCAGCACCATGCTGAAAAAGCACTTTGTGCTACCTTTGCTTTACTATTCCACGAGACTAATTTGAAGCAAATCTAAACCAGAGGCGCTGTTTCTGTGTCCAGGACAGGAGGAAGATGTTCCAGCTACAGGTGTCAGCGGGATTATGGTGGCTGTTGCCCTAACAGGCTGTATAATTAGTCTGTTCTTTAATGATGTGAATATTCCTGCAAGTAAAGCTGTTATTAAATTCAGTATTTCATAACCCAACTGGTGGGGGGAAAAAGCTATTAGATTATTAGGAAACAACATTCACTATAACATTATATATATGAACCCCTGAAGAATGCTTTTTCTAAGAGTGCAAATAAGATTATAAATGTACTTTATGAAGTTTACACTGTGATTAAACCGAGGAAAAAAACATATTGTTGAAATCAGTACCTTGAAATGAGAACATTATATACAGTGGGGTATAAAGGTCTGAGAGTACTAGTGAAAACAGTTCTATTTTGCATTCTTTTCTAATTTAATTCAATATATTTTGTTATGTTAAAATAACACAGTGAAATTATATTATTGACAACTTCAGTGAAAAGTAGAATCTTTGAAACAGGAGTTTCTTAGTATTTGCTTTGTCCTCTTTTTGGCTTTAATGACATCTTGCACTCGAGTTTCTGCAAAAAAATAATCCTTTCATAGAAGAGATTAGACATGAGGAAAAGCAGACCTTTTGTACACTACAATATCACATATTTAAAATAGGTACCTAGAAATAGTGCATAATCTTTAATATGAAATATTCTCATTATTGAACATTTATCTTCTTTGTTTTAAACTGTTTATTTACAATTTTAAATGAAAATAAATTTTTAAAAAATCCCAGATTTTCAATGTGAACTCAGACTTTTGGACCCCACTGTTTGTTCTATCTGACTTTTTGACAACAACAAGTTAATATTTACATACCACTCAAAAATTCAGATACATATTTTATATATATATATATATATATATATACACATATATGAA
>JAFFST010006580.1:21713-33795 GCA_022414735.1 Noturus placidus
AGAGAGAGAGAGAGAGAGAGAGGTTTATTGAGGTCCATGTCTGTAGCTCAGTACCTTAAAATGACAAAATTGTCAGATAAAACTTAAGACTATTATTATATAATGCATACTTTTCATATAGTTATATTTCGAAATTTTAATCTGAAAATAGTAAAAATTGAGGCTATGATTTTGCAACTCATTCTTCTCTGAACTTTCTGATACTGAAACACAAGGTCTTTTACATTTCCAAATGCACTAAAATTGTTACAATTTTACTGTATACATGCCTCTTTTACAAGAAATAGTTGAAACCACAAATTGCTCAGAACAATTCCAGTACTTTTAGCGTTCACCACTTTAAAACTGGGCCGCTGCATGATTATAAATACTGTTTGATAGCTCTGTCATTACACCCTGAGTGGAGAGGAGGGGGTCAGCCATCTTGTGGCATCATGGCAGAATGGCTCTATTTGATGTGGGCGGCTGCTTTGAGCTTCCATGCCACAAGATTCTGTACACTGTAAGAGGCAAAAAATACATATCGACACTAATAAAAACATACTCACGTAACTCAGCTCTGCTGTCCTCACGCATGTGCATGTTTATACACCACACACAAAGACACAAACAGTGACTGCTGATGAGACTCTGACAGCATCAGCACACTGAAATTATGAAGTCAGGTCTTGCATGCCTGTGCATTTATGAATAGCACCTGATTGTATATTTGCTCAGCAAACATGAGAAAAAATAACTATAACAAGCCATTGTTGTAGTTCTTTATATAGCTTCACTGCATGAAATAGAGACTCATCATCTTTCCCTGATGATCTTTGTCCGATATGAGCAGCATATCAGATTATTTGGGCTCTGGTCACATGGTGCCAAATGCAAAGCAGTGGACATGTCCGGCTGTCACATTTTCTACAGAAACAGTAAAGCACACAGCTGAGCTCTGACCTCTGTCTTCTTAGTCACTGTGAGTGGGAGCTGGAGGTCAGAGCAGGAGTTGAGGGCAACGGCTGCCTCTCATAAGTTGTTATTGTCTAGACTAAGCAACGCTTCCAGTAAACAGGCTCTAGTTGATGACTTATGAGGTCAGCATTGCTCTGGCTATAACAGTCCACACAGCAAAAGCAACAGATCTTCGTCTGACTCCTTTTTTCCTTCTGATGTGAACATGTGACGTTAAGATGCCCGAGTTGACTCAGCGTTTTCCTTGTGCCTTGATTATAGTTGTTGTTTCCAGGACTGGGATATACAGTTTTGCATTTTGGAATGTTGGTAATACAAAAATAAATAAGAAAACAAAACCCTCTGTGCTTGTGAACCACTCATTTTGCTGCTTTTTTTTAATGAAAAAAACAACAACTCTTGCCATAGTCTATTGATGTAAACCATATAATATTCCTATTAGATGCTACTTCAAGGCTTGTCTCATATAAAATGGTAGATTTGAATGCATTTGAAAATTGTAGATGGATTCAAAACTAAATATTCATCACAATTTCTAAAAATGCTATTAAAAGTACAACCCCATATAAACATGGCCGCATAACATTGAATACAGAAGGCCCATTTACTTTTTTCTAAACATTCCCATGTGAGCATGCACACAGAGCCAGCAAGCAAATGAGAGGTTAGTATGGAGATCTGAGAGGTCCTGCAGCAGTGATTGATGGGATGCCGGAGGACAGAGAGGTTTTGCCGCTGACAGAGAAAGCTCATCCACAGATCAGAGAGGCCAGAGCTACTCTGGCTGTTCCACAAGCCAGGCTGAGGTGAGCTTGAGAGAGATCTGCCCCCATCTCATTATTCATCCAGCTTGGTGTGCTCCTACATATTTCAGCTCTTTATGGATGAAGACGAGCTTCTAGAGTGGTAACCTGGCCACCATATAAGTCACAGGATAATGAAGTAATCTGCTGAGGTTCTGTAACAATGGCACCACGGAATGATTAGAGAGAAACATGATATGGAGACCTTTTAGCCTATTAATATGTCTATTGCTTATTGCTGTTGACTATAATAATTTATATTCTCTGTAGGCTGTAACCAGAGCTGGTGACTTAAGTTCAAAAGATTTTAAATGGAGTCAGGTACTTAAGTTGATTTTCCAGCAGCCCATTCAGATTTAAATGACCTGTGTGTAGTTCACACTTCAAAGGGCGTCTTCTCACTTTGGTAACCTTTCGATTCCCACCCACCATCACATGACGCACAATTTCTACAAGCCAGGGTGTGTGTTGAGTAACACATGCTGCATCTCATAGAAGCATAACACACTCAGAAGGAAGCACTAGCTGCCTCTTCCACATACATGAGCTCATAGCAACCCTAGAGTGGCTAGTGCTGCTGTGATTGACAGTGTACTCTATAACATCCTTATAGAGCATAAACAACTTTGCTTCCTTGGCTCCAGGCCACTGTCATGATTCAAACCTGTGACCTCCTGATGATACAGTAAATACTTTTCTGTTGCACCACTTGGGAGCCCTTATTATATTGTGCTTTTATGTCACAAATTAAATTGTTTATTTATCAAATAGCAAGATTGCTATTGTCTTCTCTTCATCCAATCTCAAGCTTTGGGAATAGATTGTTCTTTTAATGAAAATTGTAATTAAATATTACACCACTGTCGTTTGGTGGTTACTCAGTTTTTCAGCTGCTGAGTTTTTACCAGTAGTAGCTTGGTTTGTAACATCTAACTATTTCTGAGGTACGTTCATTCATTTTGCCCATTAGTTCTAGCTAGTTGGTTGATGTTTAAATTACAGTAGATCAGTAACATTCTTTTAAAATATTTTTAGTTACTGTAATGGTTTTTATATTTCTCTTTGTTAGATTTTTGTAGCATTTCGGCTATCTGTGTCTGTCGAATTACAGGGCGAATACTTATAATGTAGTCAAAAATTAAAATGTATTTTTTAAAAAAAGTATTTACATCCAAATGGTGAGCAAATGAAATAAACTATATTATATTACAACATAAAGCCTGTTATACTTTACAGTATTCTTTATGAGTGCATGTCTACTAGTCTGTGTAGCTGTTGTTTACAGCCTCTTTTTGATGAAAAAGCAACAGTCTGCTATAAAACGTCTCCCTGAATCCTCTTTTCTTTTTGTCATCAAAGTATCAGCAGTATGCATCAAACCACACTGCCAGCTTTTCAGTTCCCTCCCACCTCCAATAACATACTGGTAAGTAAATTGGCTACCCTAAATTTCCACTAGATGTGAATGAGTGTGTAAATACATGTATGCGTGGTGTCCTGCAATGGACTGCCATCCATCCAGCATGTTTTCCCACCTCAAACCTAGTGTTCCTGGAATAGGCTCCAGAACCACTGTGACCCTAACCAGGAAAAGCAGAAAAATCATTATGGAAGATGAATGAATGAATGGATCTAAACAAAGTATAAAACCATTTTCCAGATATTATTAATATATGTTTGACTTAGCCTGGTAAAGCCAGATGTTCATGACTTTCAGCACTGCTGAGTATGCACAGGTAAGCAGAGAGGAAGTTACAATGGATTGATTTGCTGGCACCCAGGCAGGCATCTGTATCCCATCTGTGAACGTGTGTACACGTTTCCACCTGGACAAAGTCTGTGCAAGCTGTTAAAACTCCCACTCTAGCTTCCAGATCCTGCTTTTGAGGAAATACTTCATCTGGTGTTTCTAACAACCTTACAATTTATACCTTTTACACGTTCAAACCAAAGGAACTTTGAATGAGTCGGCACCTAATTCAACCGACTGACAGTATGTATATTTAAAAGAATATTTTCTGATGTGGTGATGCTATGGTTTCGAAGGCAACTAGAAAGGTTGTGATGAAATTTCTAGCCAGTTTTTCTGAGTCTTACATAAGAAAGGCTAGATTTATTCAAAATTAAACAATAAACTGTAACAGCCCCTCAGTAACTCCCAGTAACTGGAAAAGTGACTTAAAGAATGGACGCTGTATATGACTTTCTTTATAAAGTCTAGAAAGATATCAACATTAAGTATTGCATTCATACAGAGATTTCAAGTTTAGTTCAGAGTTTTAATTATAATGATAATTTGCAGCTTGGTAGTGCCAGGATCTGAACTCACAACCTTCTCACCAACAGTCCAGTGCCTTTACCACTGACCAAGTACACAACTGATCAAGTACAATTTCAACAGATTTTTGATATACTTAGTTACTTACAAAAACAAACAAAAAAAATCACAATAATAGTTTATGCATATTTCTTGGAAGTCTTATAGAGCCATATTAGTGGAAACCCATTTAACATGGGAGGTAAGACATGGTTACGTGCTCCAGAGCCAGAAGTTCTTTACCCAAAATTGGAATGACTCGACATGATCAAGTCAGGAAAAGTTTATTCCACCAGGTATGTGATCTGATTCCAGAGAACTTCTTTTAAAAGGATGAAAATGATGACGTCATGAAAAAATGTATTTCTAGCTTGGGAGAGTAGGGGTCTGCACAGACACAAAGGCTCCTGAGAAAAAGTCTGAAGGCCAGTAGTTTAACACTTCCATAACCCAGATACTATCATTCATCTCTGGGTGGTTACAATGCTCTAGCGGCACACTTTTCCACTTCTCATTTTTCTAGTGTAGAGTACTGATAACTCTTTATTGTGCTAGAGGATATCATTGTCAATGGTCTAAGCATTGCTGTTATAGTTTCTAGTACAGGACTGATGTGGCCCCCAAAATTTTCATGCCCTGCTTGAGCTCATTATGCATGTCAGCATCATTTAGGAACAAGCCTTCACAAGATCCACTGATATTGTTTGAGATTCTCTAGAAATCACACATGAAGATAATTAGTACAGTGTGGAACAAAGCACTCTGCTGCAACTTCAGCATAAAAGGGAAATCAATATAGTCACTACACTGAATTTAAAAGAATTTCCAAATAAACAGCTTGGCCATAATTTCTTTGAAGCATAAGCAGAGTGATATTCACACTTGCTATAAAAGTTATTGCCATATGCTTGTTAAAACATTGTACGTTTTGTTTATTTTTGGGGAACCTGCGTAGTATAGGCTTGCATAATGAAGCGTAATATAAGCCGTAGTAGATGGGAAAGCAAGTAGGAGTGTGGGTTATAAGATGTCTATAAAATTAAAAAGTAAAAATAAAAAACATAAAAAAGGAAATGTCACTGTAGTGGAAAGATCTAGTAAAGTAATTGCTTATTGCATTCTTTGAACACAGTTGGGTTGGAAGGAGTCTGTCAGAAACTAAGACATTCTCTGGAACTCTGTGATAATATGAGAAACCATCATTTTCTGAGCTGCACTCTTCTGCTACACTGAAGTGCAGAATATGAGAAGACTTGTTCTCTGTTACTGTTGCGTTAAATCCGTGGAGAAAACTTTTCATGCGCTGCTTGTGCTATTTGAGAAAACTTATAACTCTCTGGGACGTACAGAGACCAAGGTTGATTCGAACTAGTTAAAAATACCATTAACGCCCTTTATAAACAATAATAATAAAAAAAGAATAATGTGTTTTTGTCAATATTCTATAATCCTCATTTTTCATCAAATCCCCCAAAATATAAGAACTACCAAATACACTGCATTAATACCATTGCACTAATTGAATTGAGATATTTTGATACAGAAACTAGGAAATGTATTGTTGGGGTATACATATGCAGTCTGCTTTTCCATTTATTATTAATGTTGTATTTATTGCTTGAAGGTAATGATGTATAAATCTGTATTCAGCCTTGACACTTTTTGGAATTAATGAAACAATCATATTGAAGTCAGCTCTATAAGCCCCAATAAAGACAGAAACCAGATGCTCAATGAAGAACATCCTCTCACTCGAGGCTGCTCATTTGTTTTTATTGCTTATTAAGTGAAACACCTCATTTATCAATGTCAGTGTGTGCACAAAATGATAGCTGTCCTCATGTAAATCAGTTAATCTGACGAATGGCTTGGAATTAAGTGGCTGCTTTCTTATGAAATGCGCACTCTGTCAGTCTACTGCCCCTGCTAAACCACCCACGACCGGGGCGTTTTTCTTTCTGCAGCTGAGCAGCATGAACTCACTGACAACAGTGTGAAATAGAACTGATTAGGCACAGAACCAGTCCTGTTTCCCACCACATAAACCAACCCTCGGTGTAGGTGCTAATACCGGGCTCTTCATCACCCTCATGCAGTAGCATGGATTGGCTTTATACGGTATGGATTAGTGTTCAAACCACTAATCTCCTTTTGCTGGGAAGTAATAAATGATATGATAAGTTTAATGAGGAGAATATAGTGCAGTGCTCTTCATCTAGTTAATGCATACTGTACATTAATGCATGGAAAGATTGTGTAATGGGATTTTAAAACCAACTAACAACAAAAAAAAAAAGTGGTTTTAAACAACATTAACAGACTGCCTTACAATAAAAAAACCACAAATTTATGAGACATAGAATGTCATTCCATGTACAATTACGCCACATGTTTAATATATTTAAGGGGAGAAGGGGAGACTTATGTGTAAAGGTTTAATTACTCATTTGTCAACATATTATTTTTTACACTGAGAAAAAATGAATAAAGGCAATGGAAATGAATAGGAACTTGTCACCGACCAATTTAAATTAGATTGAAAAGTATGCTTAATGTTGAACCAATGCTTTCCATAACATTCAGTTGATTTCTGTTGGAACTAATGGTCTTCCCTAAACTAAACTATAAAAGCCACAAGTTTTCACAAATATAAATAAAATAGCCCTTCACCTTTTACTTAGCTTTCTTTTCTGTCTCACAATGTGAAAAAAAAAATAGCCTGATTGTGCTGCACTCCTCATCTGCTTGAGAACTGGTTAGGTTTTGTTTAGCTTTCAGTATTTGTTATTTTCAATGAAACTACCAAGCACCATAAGTAGCCTAAGACTCTCTGCTGAAGTCTGACGGGGCCAGGAAAAAGCCACCGGAGCCAGACGAATAAAAAGGAAAAAGCAGAGACGCCGACGTTCACCTCCCAATCTGGATCCTGTCAGAGTACATCAAGGGAACACCCGCAATGCAATCTCCAAAACGACTCTCTCCCCTCAACCATACGTGTCTCACTGTCAAGGCGACTGAACCATCGCCAAGTCTCAAAAAAGGATGTTTTTTTCCCCCCATTTATTTATTCTTCCTCTCCCACTTGTGTTGGAATTGACCCATATGGATGAGGATCAATTGGGTATGATATGGTAATTGTGCTGTCACTTCCAATTGTCCTGTGATAAAGAGAGAAAGGTTGCAGAAATGAGAGATAAAGACATTCTAAGTTTTGCAAAAAAGATATTCAAGTATTTTATTACCTGAGTGCAGAAATGTAATTCTTATTACCAAATTACTAAGCCTTCACTGCTTTGCTAGTAACTATTTAATCAGTCTCTGTTACAGTAACTGCCCCTGCAGTGCTAAAGATTTGAAATGTGTCACTATATGACCAGAATTCAATCAGTCATTTATTCATTCAGTCATCTTAAGGAACCGCTTTATCCTGGTCAGAGTTGCAGTGGATCTGAAACCTATCCCAGGAACAATGTGCACAAGGAGAGAAATACACCATGGACATCCATCACAAGGCATCCAAAGTTAAATATTCTGACATACAAAAGTAAAAAAAAAAAAGGAGCAGAAGAAAAAAATGAAATATAGTATTTGCACAGTAGCCAGTAGGAACATGTCCATGTTTGGGTGATTTGGCCTGTGCACAGGTTGGATTTGTTTAACCCTGAATGTCAGCCTGTGTAGTTTAGAGCATGTTGGCAGGTAATGTCTACCAGATGGGTAAAGATTGAATAAAAAGACAGACCAGGAGAGGAGATTCCAAATCTACCTATGAATTGTGATCTATATTAATAATGCATTATTGACGGCATATCCCTTTAAAACAGGACTTGAGGAAATTAGTTATTAAAAAAAATTTTTAATTTTTAAATTTGTTGATTAAAACAGGCTGACATCTGCTGTAATGTATAACCACTTATTTATAATTATTTATGATGTATTTTGGTGCTACAGTCTAAAATAGATACACGATGTACTTGGTAAGCTGGCTAAATGTTTGTCCACTAAATTGAGAGTTGCTTGCTCTTCAGAGTATGCCAGCCAGCCAGTGTCTGAGAAGACCAACCACAGTTCTAGAGGATGAACGACCTGCTGTTAGTAGGATGTGCATCTGAGGATCACTTTTTTCCATTATGCATATTCATCCCAAATGCACATAAATAAATTCTAAAATCCAAATATTCAAAGGGCATCTTTGGCAGCGCAGACGGCCACCCAGAATGCCATTGGGGTTGGTTACAGATTTTACAAGATTACTTCACAAACATCTAAACAAATGACCCAAACATCTGTGAATCTGTTGCTCATTTATGCTAAGAAATAAAGCAAATATGTAAGGCAAGTATAAAACGTATGCAGGTAAATGTGTCCAAAAGCAATTGTGTCCATTTCAAATTATTTTATAATTATTTCCTTTGGTCCATGTAGTCAGTCTTGCTTGATTTTGAGGATTTAGGAACTAGTTTCTGCAAGTGCACAATAGAATGATAATATTTTTTTTATAGTCAGATGCTCCAGGGAAAACTAAAGTTTCAGGGGAACATTCAAAACGGACATAATGTAATGAGTAAAAATATAGCCACTTTAATAGAAACAATACTGGGTAAGAAACTAATACTGGGTAGGACATCTCTTTGAACTCAATTCTGATCATTGTGAGATAACAGTGAGATAAGTGCTGCAGATTTGTTGACAGCAATTTCTGACAATGTTGCAGCAGAAATTGAGATTCATCCACCCAGGCAATGTTTTCCCAAGCTTTACCTTTTGGAGAGCCTGTTCTCACTGTAGGCTGTAGTTTTTTATTGACAGGCATGGATCTGGATGTGGTTTGAAATGCTCAAAATCTGACATCAAAATCAGGCCAAAGTCAAAGTCATTGACATCACATTTTCCCAGTCTGATGTTTGATATAAACATTCACTGAAGCTAATGATTGTATGCATTGTTCAGGTATGTCTGATTGGCTGATTGGATAACTGCATGAACAAGCAGGTGTACAGATAATAAAGTAGCAAATTGGCCAATGAGTGTACATATCCATCCATTCAACCACAATAATCATTCAACAAAACTTTGTGTGCTGTTTGCATATACATTTGCCAAAAGTTTGTGGACACATGATCATCACACCCATATGTGCTCTCTGAATTCTATTTCAGATTTAGTCCCCCTTTTCTGTTATAATCACTTCCACTCTTATGAGACGACTTTCCACTAGATTTTGAAGTCCTGAAGTACTGATGTTGGTTGAGGAGGCCTGGGGTGTAGTAGGTGTTCCAGTTCACCCCAAAGGTGTTCAGTGGAGTTGAGGTCAGGGATCTTTGCAGGAAACTTGAGCTCTTCCACATCACCCTTGGCAAACCATGTCTTCATGATATCACATTGTGCACAAGGGCATTGTCATACTGGAACAGGTTTATCTGCAGGAAACTGTAATGCTAATGCATACAAAGTCGTTAATTGGTATTTGTAACACAGCTGGTATTCAGTACAACCATAGAATTCATCCTGTCAAATAGGAAATAAAAATGTAGTCCCTAAGAAAAAACAGGCCTTCATAAAGTTTAATACATTTCAGAGTGAGGTTGTGGTCTATAATGACACCTAAATTCACTACTATGTTCATACACATTAATCAAAGTCTCAGCTATGAAAAGACATAGGCTTTGTTTTAGAACAGGTCTCCAATAACCTTCCTACAACAGTGCAACTATTAAGGGGTTAAATAAACAGTATTTGCTAATACGGTCTGTATTCAGCTGAGGGATAGGAAGCAGAATCGCAGACACTTTCAGACCTACACGAATATGGAAGCAATCTCTTGGAAAAACGTAAACACTCACCATCCACAGAGGCACCACCTAGGTGCGTTGTGTGTGTGTGTGTGTGTGTGTGTGTGTATGTGTGTGTGTGTGTGAGGGTGGGTGGGTGTAGAGCTTGATCACCAAAGCTGCTGCAAATCCTGCACACACTGTCACATTTGGGGGTGGGCATGTGCACATCTGGAATGGATTTATTTTATAATTCAGCCTATTACTGGTGCGGTCTCTACTTAAGTAGCATGAATACAGTCATGGCCCAGTCCTCAAGACTATGCATGGCCTCTGCCCTACACTAATAAACCCTAGCAGAGTGGGGAAGGCTGAATTTACTCAGGGCTGCCTAGACAACACTTCCATGCTCTCTCACTATTATTTAAAGGAACTTACAAGACCAATAAATTGAGAGTAACAGAAATAACCTGGAAAGCAATTAAACGAAAATGTATGCATGGATGCATTCATGAGAAAAAAGACAAATAAAAATGTACTTCATAACTCTATAAATTCAAGATTAAATATAATTGATTGGGGAGGTCTGCTTCTTGTTTCTCTGATAGCTACACTGTAAAATCAAACATCAGTCTATATAAAGCAACCGCAAGCAGCACATCAATCCCATGATTTTTTTTGTATCTGTTGCTTCTTGCTTTTTTAACATTTTGTTTCACTGAATGCTCATCAAACAACACAAATTTTACAATGCCCTATTACAAGGGAATTAACCAGGATAAATTGCTGTGGTTGCATTGCAGTCCAAGGGGCATTACTGGTTTTGATCCTATCACATCTTCAGAACAGCTGGACTCCCTTTAAAAACATCTACTACTCGCTTGTAGTGTCTAGATTATGAGGAGATATGAATGTAAACTGGAACGCATGAGCATTCCCGCATGTACATATTCTCCTAAAGAAAATGATATTCAAAACATATTATGAATGAGTTATTGCATACTGAATAGCAGAGTTATAAATCTAATGACTTTTTCTGATAGCACAGTAATGTAATGCATTACATTTTAAATGTATGTAATTTGATTACAGTTACTGATGTCAATACAATTACGTTACTTTTGTTACAAATGTGTTGTTAAGAAAACAATATTAAGTAAAATGCATTTTTAAAATAAAACACATTTTGGCCTGAAGATTTTTCATTTAGCCCCGAATAATTCTCCACTTGGAGAGGTTTGTCAATACGTAACTGAAGGTCAGTAAAAGAAAACAGCCTGTAATTTTATATCTTCAGTTAATGGAGGTGAGACCAATCAGACAGAGTTTACAGGAAAATACGTGGAAATGCTTGTGTATTATTGGCTGACAAGTCTCTCAATTCTGCCAAAGTCTGTCCAGTCAGTCAGTAATTACTAAGTCATTACCAAGTACTAAGTCATGTTTGCAGAGGGGTCAAATACTTATTTCCCTCATTAAAATGCAAATCAATTTATAACATTTTTGACATGCGTTTTTCTGGATTTTTTTTGTTGTTATTCTGTCTCTCACTGCTCAAATAAACCTACCATTAAAATTATAGACTGATCATTTCTTTGTTAGTGGGCAAACGTACAAAATCAGCAGGTATCAAATACTCCCCCCCACTGTATATATACAGTCTGCATCTTTGGGGCATCCTCAAACGGAAGGTGGAGGAGCACAAGATCTCTAACATCCACCAGCTCTGTGATGTCATCATGGAGGAGTGGAAGAGGACTCCAGTGGCAATCCAGAATGCATCTGCTAGGGTTCTAACTAGAACCAAAAAATATGTCCACATCACCTTAATCTTATCCACACTGCATTGGCTGCCAGTGAAATCTCGCATTGATTTTAAAATACTATTATTAACCTATAAAGCACTAAAAGGTCTCGCACCACAGTATCTAAGCAGTCTTTTGATATTCTATGATCTGCCACACCCACTTCGATCCACAGATGCAAGTTATTTGACTGTACCGCGAATAGCAAAGGCTACAGCAGGGGGAAGAGCTTTCACTCATAGAGCTCCACAGTTATGGAACAGTCTTCCATTTAGTGTTCGGGACTCAGACACAGTCTCAGTGTTTAAGTCTAGGCTTAAAACGTATTTATTCCCTCTAGCCTACCCTGACTAGACTTTCCATCATGCTAAATCCCAGTCTTAACAAATCTTTCTCTCCCTCTCTCCTTCTGCCGAGCTACACATGAGT
>JAFFST010006580.1:34315-51459 GCA_022414735.1 Noturus placidus
GGGGGGAGAGAGAGAAAAAGAGAGAGAGAGAGAGAGAGAGAGAAAGAGAGAGAGAGAGTGAGAGAGAAAGAGAAAGAGAGAGAGAGAGAAAGAGAGAAAGAGAGAGAGAGTAATGATTTTATTGAGTAAGAATTCAAAATTCTATTGATTAATTATGAGTAAATAAAGTATAAATCCCTTATAAATTGTACTTGAGTATAATGATGGAATAAAATTACTTAAGTACTTTCAACCTATAAATAAAACATAAGTTCCACAATACATACAATTAGGAAATAAATCAGACATATACAATAGTGATTCAATGACAGTAACATACATACTGTATGGTGTGTAATATTAAGCATTAAACAGCACACACTAAGCATAATGGTACTCCTATAGAGACTATAAACTAACTGGATAATGACTCTAAGCATATTACCTTTTTATAAATGTGTACATAGAAACATACTGATGTATATATACACTCTATTTACTCTACAACAGCTTAAAAGGATGCAGTGAGGTTGTTGGCAGTCACTGTGTTATTTGAATAAGGGGCTATGCACTGATGTGGGATGATAATGCATCAAGCAATAGGAATGCTGACAAAGCCCATGGGCTAATTTGACAGACTGCAATAGCATAAACACATACTCAGACATTAAAGGGTTGAGATGGCTTCAGAACTAAGCACACACAGCAGTCTGAACATGCCCAGGTTGTGTATGATGGATATGAAAGTAGTAAGCAGCAAAAGGAATGTGTTAATCTCTTATTGTGGAACAGGTAGGTGATCTGAGTAGATCTGAATATGTGATGTTAGAACACTGAAACAGTCACAATTTAAAATAAGGGCACAGATTTTAATGTCACTTGACATTTTAGGGTCTATCGCTAAAAGAACAGTAAGTTTGCACAGTCCCTCTCTTAGTGAGAACTGTATGCCTTAAACAGTAAAGAATTCTTTAGAAAAATTGTGTTTCAATTAGCAGGTGATGAATTGCTTCCTGATGACTGAACAAAAAGATGTAGGAAACCACATATGAGGGCATATGAAGAGACTAATTAAAAGACTTTAATTAGGGAACCAAAAAACAAACAAAAAAAAAAAACACACAAAATGTCATTAAACATGTGTGGTTTCTTAAAGTGACATTTAACTACCATTCTTTAAAAAGGAACACATTTATTGTGAATAAATACAAAAAAAAAAAAAAAAAAAAAAAAAACCAACCAGACAGGATGTGAACCAGCCACCAAAGAAGAACTTTAATGTCTCCTTTTCAGCTTCCCCTCCCAAATGTTGTCACCAGAAATGTTCTAATGGGCACTATTGTAAAATCATAGTATTATTTAATCTAAATATGCAAAAACTACACACCACCAATAGGCCAGCTGCGTTATCCAACTATCCTTCAAGCAGCATTTCTGTTCAGGAAATATTCTGTTTTTCAAACATATAAACCATTCTTTCATTTCTACCCTGAAAAAAAGAAGAAGAAATAGCGTGAACCTTTTTTACAGAGTGAAAGAAAACAATATTTACTTTCAAGAGGTTCACTCCGGGCGCACTGGCATCCTCCGTCAGTCCAAAGATATTTCCAGTTGTGTGATTGTGCCCTGCGATGGGTTGGCACCTCTCTCAGGTGTGCCCCGCCTTGTGCCCCAAGTTCCCTGGGATAGTCTCCAGGCTCCTCACAACCCTGTGTAGGATATGGAAAATGGATGGATGGAGGTGTGATTACATAAAGGTGAAAGAAAACTCTAGAAATCTTCCTAGTCATTGCATTACACACTTAAATATATAAAAACTAAAAATCATACTATTATTGTTGAATGTTTTTGGCTTTATATGGTGACTCTGTGATGATGTGTCTTGTATACCTCAAACCCCTTATTTGAGTGAAGCATATTCTCTGCCCAGCCAGTGTTCTGGAGCACAACAACATTTGGTGATTTCACTTGATTCAAATCAGGTGCTTCTTAGGTTTAGTAGGTGTGTTTGAAAAGGGACGTCTACACATTGCTTTCACCTCTCAGCCTCAAGGACAGTTGTGCACCCTTGAATTTTGCAGTCACTGCTTCTCAGTGAGTAAAAAAAAAAGGATATAAATAACCTGAACTGACCTGAGAAGCGCACAGCCCAAAGATGTAATCTTGCCTCTCACAGAACTGTAATCATAGCCTGAAGAGATGCTTCCTTCACATAGGCAGATGAACCTGCTCCCATGTTCTGGTGCATCATAGCCAAGACTTCAAGCAATACCGAATGTCTCTCATTCCACTGTTTCTGTATCAGCACCTATGTCCAGACTGTCCCTATGTCCCGATAGACAGGATTCAGATCCAGGAAGGAGGGCCATAACAAATGCAATGACGCATTCCCATGAGTTAGCAAAACGTATTTGTACTGAAGATTGAATTCAGCTCTAAATATGAATCCAAATAGTAACTAAATATGGACATGATTCATATAAAGCAATTTGTCACTGTCTAGCATTACTTGCAAATCTCTTGCTGCATGCTTTACAGACATTTTACATCCTCCAGCAATCTATCGGTTCAAACATCAACTATCTATTAAAAACACATGTCTCATATTAAACTCTTCCCCTCTACTTCAAATAAATCAAGCATACTTGACACTTACGTTTATTGAAACCGTATTACTCATAGCCACGCACAGGCTTCTGTGTCTTAAATGTTTACATATTCAAGATGACAGATATTTTGGGGTGGGGAAAAAAACTATATGAGGCAAATTGAAACTAATTTCACTCTGCAAAGCAACTTTGTTTTAAATGAAAACAATAAGTAAGGAAAGAGAGCAGCCTTTAAATGATAGGACCCTTATGCAATCTTCCCACTAATTTGACCAAGAATAACAAAATGAATAAACAACTATCCATACAGCGCTGTCAAAATGGCTTCAAATATGTCACTCTTCTCGCTCGTTCATTTTTTTCACTAAGGTATTGGTTGTATAAAATATATGGTTTTAACTCTGCTCAGTTATGAAACTGTATTTCATTACAAAAGTTCCTGTTAAATCTCCATTTTCCAAATCAAAGGATGGTGCCACATTATTCTACACACCCTTAAATCTGAAACCCTGAAGACATCGATTTAATATTCAACACATGTTAGCAAATCACAGCAAAGAAATGTAAAATGAATGAAGATTGATGCAAGTGTAGCTTAGACTGGGGACTGGGACTCTACAGGCTCCACATTTGTCAATTACTGAATCATTTCTGTGCTTGAATTAGTATAAATTATGGGAATGTGGCAGAATATTCCTGTCATTTTCTGTTGAAAAAGAACAGTCTGGCACGACTGACAAAGGTCAACAACCAAAGTGTGGAAACACTGGCTCACATTAATAATGATAGACGCTTTTTGATGTCCATGATGTTTTGGTGCCATTTTTATAAATATTTTGAAAACTGTCAGTTAATGCTGAAATTCCATAAATGTGCTCTGTGCAGAAAAATAAACACCAGTTGCTCAGTCCTGGATGTGAACATGGTATTTTCTTCATACTATTGGTAGTCCTAGCTACAGAAATATACAGCAGTTTATTTGCTATATTTCAAAATATCAAGCTCACCTTGGTTAATGTTAAGACACCAGCACCACCTGACATATTAATTTAATTTTAATAGCGCTTTTTACAATGGGACATTGTCTCAAAGCAGCTTTACAGAAATATCATTTTTACATTTACAAGCGACTTACTAATGAGAGCACACTCACACACCAATGGTAGCAGAGCTGCATGCAAGGTGCTAGCTTGCCATTGGGGGCAACTTAGGGTTCAGTGTCTTGCCCAAGGACACTTCGGCATGGGATCACCCGGGCCGGGATTCGAACCACCAACCCTACGATTAGTGGATTAGTGGACAACCCGCTCTACCGACTGAGCCACAGCCGCCATATTCCTGCACTACCAGTGGCAAAAGACTTCAAGCAACATTTATATATATATATATATATATATATATATATTAAAAAAAAAAAACAGATTTATTAAAAAATGTAAATATTTTTAAATGTAAAACGTCTGGATCACAGAGCTAAGAAAGCATTAATCAAAAGGAATCAAAAGAGCTTTAACTAACCATTCGAAAACTCAAACTCTGGCAAGGACAAGCCGGGACAGTTTGTCAATGTGGTGATGTGATAAGTGGTCCAATAGCAAGCAGAGCCACACAAAAATAGAATAGTACATTCCAAACCAGTATACCAGCAGCAGTATGCCATCAGAAGACCACAGTAAACTGCACAATTATTGCGCATCCATTCTGAGGCACGCCTAAAAAACCCACTATGTCCACATGTAATACCACAAACATCAGGTATCACTTAAGCATCCTTCAACCCAGTATATGACTAAACACACTGCTCAATGACCAAAGAAGCAAACAAAACTTCACTTCGTCTGTCACAATGCAATAAAGACAGTGTCCGTTCAATAACAGGATATGATCACAGTTTGCAATGATGAAAGTATGCAAGCATCAACAGCACTTTAAGTAAACGTTTGCTACTGTTTTGACCATTGGGTGTAGATGGTCACTTCCAGCTGAATAATTTGTCTTTTTTTTTTTTTTAAGGACACGTTATCATGTGTAACCCAATGTGCCTTTTTTAACGGCTTTAGTAATGGTTGCAAATACATACAAATATTCTTATTAAAGGGAGGTAGCATACTTAATTAATATTGTAAATACATTATGTTGAAATAGTTATTTTTCAAGGGGCGCATGGTGGCTTAGTGGTTAGCACGTTCGCCTGTTCACCTCACAAGTCCAGGGTTGGGGTTCGATTCCCACCATGGCCCTATGTGTGCAGAGTTTGCATATTCTCCCCGTGCTGTAGGGGTTTCCTCCGGGTACTCCGGTTTCCTCCCCCAGTCCAAAGACATTCATGGTAGGCTGATTGGCGTGTTCATAGTGTCCGTAGTGTATGAATGAGTGTGTGAATGTGTATGTGACCTGCGAGGGTGTACCGATGTGCCGGATGTACCCTGTGCCCGATGCACCCTGGGATAGGCTCCAGGTTTCCCCGTGACTCTGAAGGAAGGATAAGCGGTATAGAAGATGGACGGACGGATGGACGGAGCTCTTTTTCAAAACAGCAAGCAGACAGATCTGAGTGGCTTAATTCTATTAATGGTCCTTTAAATGGAAAAATATATCTTAATTTGGCAAAAAAAAATTATTATAATTTCATAGCCTTCGCATTATTTATTGCCTAACATAACATATCTGCAGACTGCTACAACACTGAGCACTGTTTAAACTAGTCTTGTCTGATGTATTGATATTTTCATTAGATTCATGATGCACTCCACATTTACTATTATTATAAAATGTAAACATTTATATGCACCCAGTGCTGGTACTGCATACTTGATTTACAAACACTGGCTTAGTAATTTGACAGTTATGTATGTATAACAAAAACACGATAATTCATTTGAATGAAGTGGGTTCCTAAGGACTGATAAAAATCAAACAGTATGAAGAGAAATAAACAGTAAAAAAAAAAAAAATCAAGACTATGGGATTTTGAATTATAGACTGAATTTGAGTATCATTGAGGTTTTCGTAGCAGAAGCACAAATTCCAGCAATAATTACAGCTGGCAAAAACAAAAGAAGTAGAGAAGGGCTTAAGTAGTAAGACTGAAAGGACTTCCAGACAAATTATCAAATGATTTTCATATCACAGTCACACAAGTCATTCATATTCTCAATGATCTACAATCCTCAACTGGTGGCATTGTCTGCTGCCAATTAAAGGAAAAATCTCAGTGACCATCTGCAAGTCAGGTCTAGAGTTTATCCAAGATTTACTGCCTCGCTAAATAAATAATCATATAATGTACACAAGGTTTGTACTTTCAAGTGTTCAAGACTTTCACAAATTTGCACAAATTTTCACACCAACATTTATGAGTCTAATTTAATTACTGATCCACCAGAAATGTTTTATTTGCGGGTTGAAATAAATTTCCCGAAGTCATACCATCTTATCCTTTGGACAAAATGAATTATAATATCTGCATTATACTTGACTAATGGTTTACGAGTGAGTACCATATCATCAAATGCACAAGCATAAATCAAAGGAGAGTGAGGACAGGGGGTGGTTGAGAAGTTAATCCCTGTTCAGGTCTGGGAGGTCTGCAATATGACCAGAGACACGTGGCCCACAGTCTGGACCTGATTACTTGCATTAGCCAATGATTCCACTGGTTTACTGAGAGCTTGGAGATAGCACTCCCTCTCATCAGCCAGCAGCATAGTATACAGCACTGACTACAGCACTGAAACCATATGTGAGCTGGAAAATATAGGCATTAAAGAACACCAATGAATCTTAATTTCTGGCTGTGTACTTAGGGATATGGATAGGTATAAGGAACAGAATTTCTTTATTTATATAAACTCAGGAATATTCTTTGTGACAGTGTTAAAGAGTGTTTCATACATATATGTAAACCAAATTTCTCCAAAATTTGTTTCCAAGACCATACAGTAATTTTGCAATTTCCTGTTCCAAATAGCTAAATTTTGTAGTTCAGAACATCTGTCAAGAACGTAGATGATTTTTGTGACTCAAGCTCACAGTTAACATCATTATCTAACTGTGCCTTATCTTTTCTGTCTTTACTGATGCCTTCTTCAAACATTCATTTTCTTTGATTGCTTTGAGAAAGCATACATTGGCTTGAATGATTTGATTTGAAAGAATATTCACACAATTTGCTCAGCTAATTCACTATTAGTTCCACTCAAGTGTTTTATTATACCCTTTTCCTCAGAAATTACAGTTAATAATGAGTGAGCAGCACTGATCCATTATGCCTTCAGTATCAATGTCAGTATTTAACAATTGAAAGCATTAAAATTATATCTCTATTATCATGTTATCGCTGTTATCATGTTATTCTTCCCAGAATGAACACGGAAAGTATATGCAGTAATGCATTTCCCTTTTATGCGTGGTTAAAAGACTAACGCAACTTGTCCAATTATGTGTAATGATAAATTATATATATATAAATAGCAATGTCAAGAACATATGATACAACAAAGTAACAAGAACCCTAAACATAAGGCTACTCGTATATATATATATATATATATATATATATATATATGTGTGTGTGTGTGTGTATATGTATATACTTCTATATATATATATATATACACACACACACACACACATATGTATATATAGATAGATAGGTTGCTCCAACCCTAGGGGAAGTCATTGTCATTTACACAACCCAAACAGAATGATGATGAGGCACTTGGAAGTGTCAGCTTTTATGAGAAAGAGTCTACACTACTACTACTTACAGCTGCTACCCCCTGTACATCTGATCCATAAAAAATTCAGCGTTACCGAATGATTAAATGCAAGACATGTACCAAAACATTAAAACCACTGATATTAGCATGTCCACTGAAAGAGAAGCTACAAAAAGAACAAATGATGTAATAAATTATCATGAATTCAAACCATTTTAAATGTCGAATGCCATTCATTATGACCACCCAGGCATTATAGGCTATTTCACCGTTCTCTGAGAATCACAGATGTATGTGAGCTCTGCCTTATTGACCACACACATAAGGGTAATAATAAAAGAGGGAAAATATTAGAGAGAATAAAATAACACGTTTCCTTGAAAGGTTAGTAATAATAGAGGTTCGTTTGAAATGAACACTGCATCCGGAGTCCATAGCGCTCCAAGGTTTGCGCTTACACATCCAAAGCAAGCAATCCAAGAATATCAGTTCTCAACTAAATGCTTTTCCAACAAAAGAGCCACCCAAAAACATTAACAGCGACAAGAGTGCAAAGTGAAGAACAAAATGCGCAGGTTCTTGAACGATGTCCTCTCCTGAATACTCCATGAATATTCATTTTATTGATTGTGTGTCAGATGGATTGCTTAAACTGTTGGGTGTATTTAAAAAAAAAAAAAACAGAGTCAGATCAGAGATTAGCAGGTTTTATGTTTCGGTAGCAACATAACATTGAATTTTTTCAATGGTTTCAATCCAAAGCTCCCCTCAACAATCCATGTCTGTGCTGAGAGGCATGTTTGATCATATTCATAATTTAATGAATGTACTATAGTAGGAAGAGAACTATCAACATAATGTCAATATAGTTATATACAAACTTGGTGGCACGGGTGAAGAGCAGAATGTAACATTTCAGCCCTGGAAAATCAGTTTATTTAGTTCCTCGCCACTGGACACAGGAAACCAGGAAATTCCCTCAAGACATATTTTTAGGAGAAGTTGGTACTTTTTGCAGGACTAAACGAAAACACTACGTTGGTGTTTTTTTGCATTTGCAAATGGAAAATACTTTGTAGTAATATTTGTAGTCCAGATTAAGTCTGGTTTTAGATGTACAAAGAAACACTTCCAAAGATGAGAAAAGAAACACTTCAGTGGTCAATGTTGTTGCATATCATAATTAATGAAGGTCAGTTATTTAAGGAAGAGTCAATAAATAGTAAAAGCAGATATTTTTGTGGATCCAAATCCATAGCTTATTTTGGCCAAAGAGACACTGAAAAAAAAAAGAAAGAAAAACAATAAAAGGTCAGCTTTGATATGCATTGAGTTTTTTTTCCACTCTACCTGATGTTTACAAAGTATAACATATTTCCATCCAAACTAATTAAAATCCCTATGAATTCGGCAGCAGCGTAACCCAACATTCAGACATCCATGATTATCATCAGCAGTTAGTATAGCAGTGGAGACTGCTCTCTGCATGAGTCTTCCTTTTTCAGTCCAACACTAGCTGACTGCGTGTCATACTCACTGTTGAATCATGACCTCTCAGGGTGATAAAACAGTCCTGAAGTGTGTGAACTTTAGAGTTTGAACAGACCACCAGTACTGTGGATTGCTGGCACCAGGGCGTGCTCTTTCTTGTGCCCATTAAATCATCATCCCGTATTTCAATCTCAATATAGCAGCAGGGTAAATATTTGAGTATTACATACTGAAGGTACAGTTCTGGTCAAAGGCCAAAATCACCACTACAGGCAAAAAAATAAAAAATAAAAAATGCCTGAAAGGAGGCCATTCAGAACTCACTGATCACCAAACATTCAGCATCCAAGTTCCTGTTGTGCAAAGAAATCTGTTTTATTTTTTTAGTCTAGCAAACTAATAAAGGAAACTCATATTTAGAGTTCTTATTTATGAGATCTTATTCATTGTGACGAAATGAGTTCTAATCTGCCATAGGGGAAAAGAAGAAACCATAACTCAGGGTGTTTTTTTAGATTGCTAATTGTGAGAGCGAGAGATTAGTTGAACGGCTAGATATTTAGAGTGATAGAAAAATCACATATTTTATGACCCATCTGGCCTGACAAAAGGAAAAGGAAAAAGAAAAAGAGTAGAACTCAGAAAGAGCCATTATAGGCAGATCCACTTTACAACAACAACAACAACAAGATATTAAAACATCAAATTTGGTCTAGAAAGTAAACAAGATTACTCTGAATTTTGTGACAACATATATACTGTACCTGTTATACAATATCCCTTCATGGATCGAGAGTGTATCACTGGAAGGGGCTTGTGTTCTTTGGTGAATCTCAAGGCTGTGTGATCAGGAACTCAATGTTGTCTGTAACGAACAGATCTGAGGAAACAGGTCAGATGAAGAGCAACCCTAAAGACTCACATTCACTTGAAATGTACATTAGGGTTACTGAGCTCTATCCCTGGAGCCAGGCTTGGTGGTGATGCCTGCAGGCAAGCTGGTGACCTGGCCAGCCATGTAACCAGTCATGTACAACCTGAAATAGCAATGTAAAGCCATGTGGTAGGTGCAAGATGAGGGGTGGAGGTCAGATGCAATGACAGTTGGGTGGAAAGTTCCCTTGCAGTGGAAACTGAATTTGGAACTGTGAATCACTTCGCTGGTAGGGAAAGAACCTGAGAATGTGAGATGGAAAGGTATGGACTAGATATGTTCTGCCTTAATTCCAACACAGTATGGTCTCCGGTATTAAAGGTCTTGATCGGAAATAGTCTCTCTCTCCTATTCTGGGGTTCCCATAGGAGACAGGCCTCAGGTTTGTGTGGGAATACTCACGAGTCCCAGGCTGAGGGCATTGCAGTTGAAGTTTTTCCCAGCAGACAAGGGGGACGCATTTATGAGATTTTGTGTCTCAGGAGAGAAAACTGTTGTATCTGTGTATGCACCATATAGCAGTTGAGAGAATGGGCTGACCTTCTGAGCCTGTTGCTCCTGCAACCTGAATTCAAATGAACGAATGAATGAATGAATGGTATAGCGTTATTTCAGGTTCAGCTTTGCATCACAGTGATATATATTCTGCGTAGACAAAAAAATGAGCATTTTACTCCTCATGTAGTCTAATTTAATGGTATACTCAGTGACTTTTATTCATATTTTCAGGATAAGACATCACATAAGCACATACCAGTTATCACAAGCAGGTAATAACACTATTAGTAGCACCCATAAGTGATGCTTTTATGGCTGAAAATTAAACCTGTAATTAGAGTGTCTGGGTGTCCTGAGGCTCAAATTTGTTTTTGTAACTAATGTCTGTAAAGTTTTACAGAACAATACATTATTAAAAATCAGCATAACTACTGTAGGTAATGCTTTATTCATCCTTTAGAAATATTTTAGATACACTGTATTACTTTATCATGTTTATAATATTCAACCCTATGTTTAGTGAAAGTATATGACCTTTAAATTAAAAGTCCTGCTCTCCATCTGACATAAAAAAAAAACTGCAAAACACTGAAATATAAAACACAGAATTGTAAAAATTGTATCTAAATATTTTTCAAAATAAAGGTTGTGCATGACTTCCCTTTACACACACATGCACATGCATGCACACACAAAGTACATTAATGGTAAACAGTTGTTCGCGTGATTTTAACTGATAAAACAGATTCTAATAATGAATGTAAATGAATGTGAAAGCCTACGTTGTTGATAGAAACCAACCGAATACGGCTTTTCAGGCCATTATCATAAATCATTGCAGCACAGCATTTCATACAAGTCTGAGCAAATCACACCAGTCTTTCTCCAAATCTCTCTGTCTCGGCCTTGTGAAATCTTCTATCCTTCAAGTATAAATACATTCCTTCTCCTTAATTGCTCTTTTCTAAGTCAGAGAAATCACGTACTTCTCCGCTGCCTCATAATCCATGTCTGCATCTGATAACAAGTCCTGAAGATCAGTAATGCCTCTCATCATCAGACACTGCACTGTGCAGAGCAACATTGTTGAGAACTTCTTTATCTATTATTCTACAAATGTTTTTATAGCATGTGTTTTAATTCTGAGCTTTACATTTACATTCACAGTATAGTGCAGATGCCCTATAGAGAAATGCCTTGTAGTCAGGGAGTAAGAATACAATCAAGTTAAAACCCTGTTAGAGAGAAGAACAGCAAGAAAACATAGTAAGGATTTGTAAACATTTAAATTAATACATATTTAAAAGCTTGGTGAAGACTGACAGTGACTCAGCTGTTTGGACAGCCAGGAGAAGTTCATTTCACATCCCGAGTTCAGGACAGAGACAGGATTTGGTACTTGTCTTCCTTGTGACTTGAGGGATGGTCTATATGCAAGCATCTGTGTTTGCAAGAGGTTCTGATAAACACCTTTTAAACATTTTCAAACACTTTAACTGATAACTAATTCATTAGGGTTCTTTGCAGTGTGAAAGACATCATCAACACAAGAAATGTGTGGCAACCTGAGAAAACCATTGGATGTTCCGTGGACAATAAAAAAGTATAAGTAATCAGGTTTTGGCCAAATTGGGTATTTCTGCCTATAATAATTTGACATCTTAAGTATATATTTCACCAAAATACGTAATGTGTTTGGTTTTTTTTTTTTTTTTAACCTTGCGTAGGCTGTCTGCCCGCAAAGTTCATATTGGGTATGCTGTCAAACACAACTGTAAACACAACCAGTCTACCTAAATATGCCTAAACCTTGCGAGCTAAGTGTCCCTTTCTCATACCGTGAGTGCCAGGCATTAAACGATTATTTCAACATCAGCATAAGAGTGAAAAGTAATCAGTCATGATAACGATGAGGTTTCGATGATAATTATTAAAGTTATGAAATATCTGAAGCAATTCTGCATGTTCTAACTTTCCCTTACAGTTGACCATACAAACTACATCATATGGAGCCGCTGACAAAAAAACAAAATGGTAAGAAATTTTTTTTTTTACCTCAGCATGTGAATTGATACAGAAAACTGGTTTAATGGGTAGCATTTTACCAAGAACCATGAAGACACAATTTCTACAAGCAATTGACTTTTAAATGACTTAACAATTGCCATTTACAGACAATATGCTTTACGGCAACTTGTATATGCCAATTAATTGAGACATTTGGTATTTAACCTAGGGTTTGAACAGTATTTGTGAGGCATGTAAAAGAAAGAAAGAAAATATGAGCGATGTCAAACAATTTTTGTGTAAACATAATAAAGTTTAGAAAATTTTGTGAGTTGTACATTTTAAATGCAAAAATTCAAAAGGTGAAAGATGAAAGAACAGATTTTTATTAATATTGCATGTGTTTAATAGTGCAAATCATTTTTTAAAAATACTTTTATAGTGTAAAGTTAATTAAAAACAATAGCACAAAAATGTACTTATCTATCTGCATTGAATAATTAACTATGCTGCATTCATTAAAAAATATATAAGAATATTTCTGAGTTCCTGAATTTTCTCAAACTGCAAGTGTTTACATTTCAGCGTGTAACAAAGTGGGGATGAGAAAATTATGTTATGATTTGTTTCTGTGCATGTGTGCATGATGTTGTACAGAAACCTTTCTTTAAAAAAAATAGTTACCGTATTTTCCGCACTATAAGGCACACCTTATAAAAGCCTTAAATTTTCGTTGTCACGAAGCTGGAGGCAATAAGTAAGTGCAGGAACAAAACAAACATAAACAAGCACCGCTTAGCATCCCCGGCTAAGGCTAACCATACT
Source organism: Noturus placidus (assembly GCA_022414735.1). NCBI lineage: Eukaryota > Metazoa > Chordata > Actinopteri > Siluriformes > Ictaluridae > Noturus > Noturus placidus. The sequence goes on from JAFFST010006580.1 coordinate 47,380, forward strand.
AGCTTCAACAAAGGCTAACCATACTAGCTTCATTCAGCAAGCACCAGACAGACCTTCAAACAAAGAACAATAATGCGCAATGTGCTCTTAGCCCCGAGGGTTTAAATACCCCACATAATCAAACCAAACATGACACAGCTGGGATATCATCACCGAATCCAAAACAATTAGTCACATGTCTAGAGTTAGTTCATGCTGGGGTGCCATCTGCTGGCCGAGGTGTAACAACCATGTTTTAGTACGCGCCTTATAACACGGTGCGCCTTATGTATTGGTCAAGTACAGAAATAGACCCCGTAATTGAGAAAATACGTTATATACAATTTGGTGAATGTTTGCATTTTCTGTGACATTTTTAAAAAATTGTTTTTCCTGGCAATAATGAACCTTTACAAAAACCTATATGAAAATGCTGATACCAAAAGGGGTCCCGTAATAAGTTTGATTTTTTTAATCAAGTAGATTAAGAAACAGTGCCTAATGTATTTAAGTGTAAAGATTGCTTTCTGTTCGTATTTCCTTCATGAAATCCACTAGTGTGTTCTTTAAAACAAAAAAGCTATATTTGTACACAACGTTCTCAAAAGAACCTCAGTCAGCATTTCAGTAGCCATATCCAATATTAATTCATTTTCCAATACACCTTCACTCAGCAGCTATGCTCCAATGTTTGGTCTATTGTAATGCCAAGTCTGCTAGAATGTTTATTTCCATATATACTATATTTCATAAGCAAAATAAATGAAATAAGCAATATAAAGTGCAGAAGCCTTCAGCAATCATTTATATTACTGGATGTTATTTAAGAGATGTAATGGCTGAACGTGGCATGTTTTTTGACTTTCCTGGGGCAAATCCAAGCAATATAAGGTCTATATGCTCATCCATCTTACTGAAGTTACTTGCTGTGACAAAAAAATGGGTTATGGGTACTATTGTATTATGGCAAATTGAAAAGGGAGTAATCTCGATCCCCTCGTCATATCATGTGAGGATGCCAATTAACTGTCATACAAGCCTTGCCAAAAGACTTTTTTTGTGAAGACAGAGCGCTTTTTGTTCCTCCAATTGTTCACTGTACTGTAGATCACAGTTTCGTAAAGGCTCGTCTCTCAAGTAGCATTTTTGTGCGTCCTTCTCTTCAAAAGCAGTCTTTCAATAGGAATACTGTGTACTGTGCCCTTCAGACGGAGGTTGTTTGCAAATCCCCATGGGCCGGCCTGAAGTATGGGATTACTTACATGTGCTTCACTAACATGTTCATTTATCTAACCACATAGACCCATTTACATTCACAGAGAGTGATAATGTCAGTTTCGTCATGAAATCCTTCTCTTCGCCTGTTTTGCAACTGCATCTGGTGACAATATGAGCAAGAGATGAGAGGGTAATAGAACAAGGATACTAAATATGATCTTCAACAATAGTACACTGTGATTTGAAAAGGGAATGGTCTTGAATCACATAGCCACAGTTGTGTCAGTCGTCTTACAGAGTCGCCTTTCAAAGGATAAAGGAAAATTCTGCAGATGCGATGAAAAAAGTAAAGCAAGAAAATGTCTCTCAGCTGACTAAATGCCACACACAGCCAACATGAGCAAATAATTGTATCAAAAACAGACATCTTGTCAAAAAAGAGCATAGGCCAAAAGATTGAGCAGACACTCGTACATTACATACAGCATCTGACCCCCACTGCTCTTAAGCAGCTAATTAAAATTGTGTGTGGGGGAAAAAAACCCGTGGAAATCATTGCTCCCATTCCCAAGAGAAGCTGGTGTTTTGAACTGCTGTGTAGGTAGACTTGTGTTTACCCTGGATGCAGCCCTTGATTAAAATGGCAGAAAGGAGAACTTGCCTGGGTTTGCAGTGGTTAAGCGACCACGCTAAAATATCTCCTTTAACAAAAATAATGTCACTGCACTGTGCCTTTGGCTGCTTTCATTTTGTGTTTTAAAAATTTGATTTAATCTCCTACTCGAGAGTTATTTTTAATGGGTGTTTTGCTTGTAAGTGTGCCATTTGATATTAAACATTTCCCCCCTCTGCGTATTCCGAGGGTGATTTTATTTTCCTTCCAAGCTGCAACTCCAAAAACAGTCGACGAGACACCACAAGAAAGGCCCTCGAGGTCACTGGAAGATGTAGACTCGTTTTGGACAGCTAAAGAAAAATATCTACTTTCATTCAAATTATACCTTGCAGACCATACCGAACAATTCACGTCGAATATAAACATCCTCGCGGAAATATTACCTCACATCTTGAGTTTCTCTCGCCACGGAGGTGCCTTGGTCTCCGCTGAGGTAAGCTGTACAAGGCTGCAAAAGTTCTCCGCTGTTGAATACAGTCCATTCCCACCTTCAACTCTGATGCCTATTTGTAGTCGCACTCAGTGAGCGGCCGGTTGAACAGAATCCTATTACAAGTGGCATGTTTTTCATTTATGAAAACATGTTAATTCAGAGGCTACCACAGTGTAAACTTGCCTGGCGTTTTACAGATGTAACCTGCTACAATAAATCACTGTACCTGTCTGTTCATCTCTCCACAAGCTGTGCCAAGCAGAATTTATTGGCAAAATATAATAGTTATTCGTGTGTTATCCAGTACATAAAATGCTAAGACGCGACAATTAAAGGAAGATTAAAAAAGCAGAATGCTAAGGTTTTATTTATTTATTTTTATAACCAGAATCTGGGCTAAAGGTGTGAGACTAACAACCAGTAAATAAGGATTCATTTAGGTTTTTTTTATATATATTCCCCATCATATTTTCTATTTTCTGTAGTGTGTGTTTTATATGTTCCTGACAGAAAATGATTCATATTCCCTAGATTTTCCTCTGTTTATTTTCTATCGTAGTGGCTCCATGGGCTGAATACTCTTCACATCTACATCAGCAGAGGGAAAATGGTTAGAGGGCTGTTACTGCGCTCTTATTTTTAACCAGGAGGAAAGTGTCCCACCCAGAAATCGCATGCTCGTAAAGTGCCTGATCACAAGACAAACCTAATATTCAAATTGATGGGAAATATTTGCCGTGTGGGTGTGGTACAGGTTTTCAAAACAAACAGAAAGTTTTGGAATAACTTCATTTCTCCAGGGCTCACAAGACTCATCTTGATTTTAGAGTACTTGCTGATTTTTATGTTACTGATCATTTTTAATAGTTAAAAGCAGGCAGTGATGAGTAATTTGGGGGGGGGGGACAATGCAATTCTTACTTATACATATACATTAAAAATGTGATGGAAAGGACAGTCCTATGAGCTTGTTTCACTATGATGACTACATCAGCAAAATACTGTACAAAGCAAAGCGCAGGCCACCAAGAATGCTTTAAAAGTTGTTTATACCATCCCACACTCTAATTCGCTGAATTAAACTAGATGAAAATCTACATCGAGACACATTCCATACATTCCAATGTGAGATGCTGCCTCGAAGCCTGAATGCTTTAAGCAAACACCTGTAACCCGTGATCACAGAGCAGACCCGAGCCTCAACCCAGCCTGCATTTTTATGTGGCGTGTGAATCTGATGAGTCACCTGAGCCGATAGTGGTTCTTTAGACGTGTGGCACACACACACACAGCTCAGGCATGATTTACTGCCTCTTACAGGAATCACCTACATTTCCAAAGACTCACTCATACACACACACACACACACACACACACACACACACACAGTCATAGATTGTCACAGACTGCTTTTTGTTGTGCAATCCTGCATGGATAACTAAAAAAAATGATGACAATAGTAGAGTGAAGGAAAGTTCTTTTAACAGTTAATTGTGGAGCCATTACTCAACATAAGTAAACATATATAACTAAATGCTGTCCTCATTGCACCTTTGACATGACAGCGGTTACAGGCTATGGCATGCTACCTTGTAGTAGTTGAATCAGAAAGAAGGTGTAGGTGGAAGAAAGCCCTAGGCAGGAAAAGCAAAGACAGCACCAAGCAGTCGCTTCTGCGCTCCATATGCTGTGGGAGGTTGAGGCTCGTAATTGTTCGCGCCCCCCTCTGAAGCCTCATGACTCAGGGGAGCTGAAGAGCTCCATCACCCCCCCC
>JAFFST010006580.1:51479-74211 GCA_022414735.1 Noturus placidus
GCTGCCGAACCACGCGTCTCCGCAAGAAGAAAAACAGAGCGAGAGCAGGAAAGAGGGGGAGAAAGAGAGAGAGAGGGAGAAAGAGAGCAGAAAGCCACAGCAGTAAGAAGCTGGCCCACTCATTTCTGTTGCTCTGGTGATGTCACGAGCATGTGACCCTGCCTCTCCAGTGACAGCTTTTTTGAAGGGAGGGAAAAAAAGAGAGATTTTAAAGCTTCTGCCATTTTGGGTTTCTGTGAAGGCTTTGCTCACCTCCTGAGCAACCACAGAACCGCAGGAGTTCAGATCAGAATTTTTGCACCGGGCAGCACGTAAATGGTTAATTGTCACAGGTCAGCGTCAGGCGTAAGGAGCGCACCAGTCAGTAAGTACGCTTCAACCGCACTTTTCAGTGCAGCAAGTTTGGCTCCATCCTCTCCAGTTAGGGGACATTTTTTTTTTAGCCAGACCTGGTCATTACTTGTGGTCATGAAAATAGTTGATGCGAAAACGCAATTCTTGTGGATGTTTTTACCCTTGCACTTTTTCTCCTGGCATGATGCATGTGCCTAGTTGAGGACGCCTCAAAGGTCATCAAAACCATAGAGAAACAAAATTTATCCGTGGAGCAGCTGGCGCTGGCGGCAATGGCATCAAACAGTCTCTTCAGCTCTGTGACACCTTGCCAGCAAAACTTCTTTTGGGGTAAGTAATTGCTAAGTCGAAACATTTTAACCATTTTATCCATTCGTATAGTGTGAAGTTCTTGCGTATGATGTCAGTGTTCAGTGGATCCAGTCAAAGACAGTTAGTGGTCCAAATACATTAACCAATCTGAAATAAGCAATGCTGTGCAAAGAAAATTTGCTGCCATGTCAAGAAAACATTTACATTACGAATATATATTTGCAAACATTTTCAAGCAGCCAACATGTTTGTACAGCTTAAGGTTACATGTGGGGAAGGATGTCGAGAAGGGGAAAAAAAAGCTTCTTGAAAGATATTTCCATCAAGCATAAACATTCACTCAGCATGCTGCACACATTTACGGACAAGCAGTGAAACAAGGCATGAAAATAGAGCGGAATATGAAAGCAAATACATGTATGTTTGATACGGCCTGTTGGATTAGTTGGTGTGCATCAGCATCTCTGCAGCTGAATGGCCTGACCTGGAACACAGCAGTGTGAATGTCCATCACAGCAACAGCCCTGGTGAAAAAATGAGCCGGAAACAGAAGAATATGCAGGGAATGTTGCAGATGTCTTCAGTGGAAGAAATGTCTGATTAATGTCTGTTCACTTACTCTAATGTTCATTTTTTAAAAAGATTTTAAAAAGACACAATCAGTCCTATTAGAAATATTGTTAAATGATATCATTAAACTAAGAAATAACTAAGAGAGAGAGAAAAAACAGCTACACTCCATGCTAATAAAATTCGGTTTTGCAATTGCAACTAGATAAATGAAAAACAAAGCTTCATTGTGCATGACTTCCTAATGTCAAACTCAGGCCCTTCCATTTTGCTTGATCTATGGGTGTACATATCCCTCCAGAGCAGATTTGAATAAGTCCAAATGTCTTGTTTCCAAACACAGCTGTGCGGAGTGTGTGTCCCGAGCCACACGAGCTGCACGCTTCTCTTCACGATGCTGCAGCCAGAGAGGCACTTATAGTAATCAGCACCCTCTATTAGCATGTTAACCTCTGGCCCTCTCCAACATCTCTGGGCTGAGAGAACAGAAGGATGAGAGCACCATGGCGGGAAGTTTAGTGCCTGCACAAAGATAACACAATTTTATTTGGGCTGCTGCAGGTGTGAGCTGTAAATGACAAATGTTAATCAAAACCAACCCTGTTTTAACATCCAAGGGTAATTTTTTTTATCTGCCTACCACATTATTCTACAAGTATGGCACGCACACACACACACACACACACACACGCACACACACACGTGTATATATATATATATATATATAAAACATTTATTTAATTAGCTTGAAAACATTCTTTTGTGGTGTGATATAATCGTCACCATGTGTGACAAGAGGTAAACACACAACGTTTCTGTAGAACATATTTTGTTGCTTATTTTCCTCTGTCTATCAAAATCAAAACCAAGTACTGTCAATGATCCCATGGTAGCAATTATCATTTAGCAATGATGATTGAGAGAGAGAGAGAGAGAGAGAGAGAGAGAGAGAGAGAGAGAGAGAAATCCTCCTAAACTACAGTCTGATGAAAGCAGAGAGGATGATTTAACAGAGTTGATGACTCAAGATCCAGACTCGTTTCAAAATATCCATATACAGTAATTGAGGCAACCTTAAGCTGAGAAATGAAAAGGCAGCTTCTGTTGCATGCACAGCCCTCCGCAGATCCTACCACAGACATTTCATTTTTGAGACATGCTAAAAGCAAACCAGACGTCGCTTTTCCACAGCAGGGCCAGTGGAGGGAAGTCTTCTCGTCAATAGATAATTGAACTGAGAGAGAAAATCACTACTGTGGGTCCTCAGCGGTAGCTTACAGGAGGCGAGTATCATCAAAAAAAAAATTACCATTCTCAAAGGAACACCAATTTAGTGCAATTTATTTATAGCCAGAAAGTAAGCATGTAATGATAAATAGGAATTTATAGATAATGATACCTTTAATGCTGTCTGGTAAGTGTCAGTATAGTATCACTATACTAAATGTAATGGAACTAATATGCAATTTGAAACGCTTTTACCTTTTATTTTGGTGCGTTGACTGTAACTGTCATCATTTGTTGACAAAAAAAAAAACCAAACAAACAAAAAAAAAAACGTTTTTCATTGCATGTCCAAAAAGTTTCTAAAGCCACTGTAATTGAAAGCTGAAAATAATATGTTTGCAGATCTTGTAAAGGAATACATTTAAAAATGTTTTAATGTTTTAAATCCTTGTCCTTTTCTGCATTCTGTCATGAGAACACTTCTGGAGTCCATAAATACAGCATATACAAAAGATGTATGGTATTACAAATGGCCCATGAGAAAACATACAAATAACTGGAACACGGCAGAGGGAAGTGACAATTTAATCAACGCACTTAGTCAAACTGTACAGGAAACCAAATCCCTTTTCTAGTGTCAGAGCAAATGCACAGTCAATAGCTCAGAGAAATGGAGAGAGGCGGAAATAACAAGAGAACGGCTTTAGTTTCACATCACAACAAGGGCCATCTCCTACTTCATTCAAATTAGCTCCTTGTACACTCCCAGGAGGTTAAAAGTGTTAAAAGTGAGGGATCAGTTGCACACCTGAACATCAGCCCGCTGGCTCAGGGATACTGGAGCGACTGCAGCCACCCACATGTGCCTGCCGCTGTAACCGGAGTAAGAACTTGAGGGAAAAAAGGAGGATCAGATTGCGCCTAAGAGTTGCAGAACTGCTGGGTCGCTAGAAACCCACAGGTGGATCAAACAGCACCCATCTGCTGTCATGGAGGTGGCAAGGGGCTTTTGTGCTGCCTCATTTGTTTCTGTCCCCCCTTTCACACACACACTTCTATAAACAGCTCTATGACTGTGCTGGAAATGCAGCTGAATCACTTAATCACTGTCTCAACACCTGTGATGCAAGCACGTCATCCTGGATATCTGGGTTATAATAGGTTTTGTAACACTCTCATGTATAGTACATACTCACTTACACACTTTTTTTGTGTGTGTGAAATCAAAGGATGAAATCATATACGCTTTGGGCACAAAGAAGTGAGTGGGTGCACACATTGATACTGTGTTCAGTAATTGGCTTTGAAGTAGCAGCAGCCTGGTATTTTTTAGTGCATTTTCCCTCTGAACCAGCTAGCAACTGGAGGAAGGTGATCCGGGAGAATCATTTCACTTTGCAGCTTGGGTTTAAGTATCACCATGTGATAGGGGAAATAAAGAGAATGCAACTCTTGTTATCTAATAGGACCTGCTAAACACAAGTAAACATCTTTGACGTAAGCATTTTAATATCTGTCTGAAGGTTTTTTTGTGGGATAGTGTGGGGATCTTTGTATGTATCAAAATCACATCTGGCAACACTTGACAGTCAACCTCCCATTCCCCTAAGATCAATTGATGTATAAACTCCTAACAGTAGTCCTGTCTACCTCTTCAAACTGTCACACCATTTCCAATCAAAATCTGTGTCAGAAGAACGATGTGGTACAGGCTTTAATACTGCGATTCCTTCCAGTGCCACAGAATGGTGTTGTCAGGCAAAGGGCAACAAAGTCTATACAATTCAATCTACCTGGAAGCACGATGCGTTTGTCGTTTTGTCGATGGCATCGGGGCCCCACTTGTTGTTCTGTCATGCATTTGTGAAATAAGAGGCCTGTTTTTTGAGATCATGCTGTTTTATATATATATATATATATATTTTTTTATTTTTATTTTTTTTTTTACTTTTTTTTCCAGAGTTGTCATTTTTAGCAACCACAAGCATCCTACATGAGAGAATTCACTTCAAAGCAGGAACTGTGAATATGAAACACAACAACATTCTCAAACAATGTGTCTTTTATTTGAATTCATTTTGGAGTGTTTATTAAGTCTTCACACACAAGTGAACAAATTTTCTGCAGTAAATGTTTAATATAGCTCTTCACGTAACAGCTTAGATGTGGTGTTCAATTCAAAATAAAATGTAAACGGAGTTGGATTTTAAAACTTAAAAAAAAAAAACAACAACAAAAAGAAAAAAACTTTTTGTTGTCACATTTTGTTCTTTCAGTAAAAGCTGAAAAATTACTCAAGACATTTATAACTGCCAAGATGTTTATACTATTATTATTATTATTATTATTATTATTATTATTATTATTATTATTTCCAGAAAATAAGCTCTCCTTTTTGCTTAATGAAATGTTTATTCAGCATGATTCAGCAGAAAAAACAAAACTGTGGCATATCTTAACAATACAGTGTATTTAAAAGAAACAGCACTGGATAATGTAATGCTTAATGAGCTGACAATTAAAAGCTTCCTCGAGGGATTTTACTTGGAAACCTCTCTGATGGGAAAATACTTTGCAGGGTTCTACGTTTAATCTTTCAGGGTTCCCTCAGACCGACAAAAACCAAAGAATGCTTTAGGCAGCTGGATGGAATCTTTTTTCTCTTTTTCTAAAAGTGTACCAACATATACAAAGCCACAGCCTTACACCGCCACCGCAACCCTTTACATACACTCTGCTTCTTGTCTCCTCTTTAGGAAAAGTGGAATTTAGCCGTCTGATACGTCTCCACAGGACCTGGTTTAGCTAAGTCTGTTTTTTTGTTTAATCCTTGGGTCTATGTATTAATTTATAGAATCATAGGCAAATATTAGTGTAAATGTGCAATTTCTTGCATTAGATCAGTTAACTACACTTGCACCTTTTCTCTAACCCAGACTATCTTTCACACAATTTGCACAATGTGAGGTTATCAAGATGCAAAAGGCTTACAGTGGTGTCTGTCACACTAGAACTTAGGGCTGCACAATTAAGAATATAGCTATTAAGATTTTGACTGCACAAGATTAAATGAACATGATCGACTGCGATATTAACGTTTAAAGTTCGTCCTCCGCTAATAGAAAACTCTGCTGCAGATCAAATCAAGCGCTTCCTAAACTTACAGCCAAGTAAGTGTGGCGCAGGGGTGACGTCATTTTGTAGTGCCAAAACCTGGAAACGTTGTTAGCATTTTAGCGCTCGAGCTGCCAGTTTCTCTGCGAGGGAAAATCATGAGATTAACATGATGCTAAATAGCATCGTCAAACCCCTAACTGGACAAAACTGGATAAACTCAGGGCTCTACAGTGCGACCATTTCACTTGCATTTGCAACTGAAAAGTATTTTGTGCGACTGTGAATAAATATCTATTCGCACCGGTGCGAGTGACCTGTTCAGATTTGTTTAATACAATCTGAATAAAAACTACAGGAAGTCCAAAATGCATCTACACCACACAACAGTTACTTTCACACTGCTTTTCATCTCCTCAGTCAAACGAACAAGTGTTTAAAGAATACAGAGAAGCCATTATGATGACAAGTAACACTGTATATCCTCTGCTTCTCTCAATTTCCCAATCTCAACTGCCATCTTTTATTAATCCTGCAAAATTGTGCTGAATTTTCACCTGCACGTGTAGACAAAGCGGCGTCACGTGGAGTAAATTAATAATAATGCTAACACTACAAGGTGGGTTTAATTTACACTTCTTTATTAAATAATTACTCACCAATCATAATCAAGATTAGCAACTGTTCAGAAGGAGAACACTGCTGCTCTCCCTCACACTCTTCAGTTTCCATATTTTGATTTAATCTCCCAAATCACAATATTATCATCAGACATGGCAACACTGTACTGGGGGGACCCATTTAAAAGGAACAACTGATAAACAAACAAACAGAAAAATAATAAAATGTAAAGACATATGTGTTTAGTTTATTATTAAATAATTAATAATTTATTATAAAAAAGATATTATAATAACTTCATAAAATATAAATGAAATAATGTTTCATTTCTATGGATTGCATTTAATATCAATTTGATATTAATCTTAGTAAGCTATTTCCTTAGAAAGCTATTAGCCTTTTTCCTAATATGGAGCTAATCTACTTTTAATTAGGACTATTTATTGTTTTAAGATACTTAAAAAATAAATATTTTGTGCTTGTTTATTTATCAATTAACCAACAGTATTTCTCATTGTTATTATTTTAACTCAATTAACAGTGACCATGAGCAGAGAGAATACATTTATTTAACTGTCTATGATGGACCTCCTGATTACAGCTTAAATTATAAAAAGATTGGTATCTGGATCAGTTTTGTTCGAAAAAAAATCCTGATCGGTGTATCCCTAATGAACACCATTAAACTAAAGCGCTTCCCATCTGACGGGTGAATGAACTCACCCAATCACATCCTATATGAGATTATTCAGATATATACACAATATATGCAGAGAGGTTCGTGAACTGACTCCAGCCCAGAACCATGACAGCAGAAAATGTCTAAGAGTGTAGCTATAAATATATTTAAGAGGAGCAGACTTCAGACACTGAACATTGATGTTTATTATATTTGTTTACAAGGTGGAACAGGGTAACAGTGATTTTTTTTGCATACAGTCTGTAAAATTAACTGAAAATATTAAATTGAGTTTATCAGAAGGTAAATTAATGTGTCATGGCTCACACTATGTTCCTAAATTCTGTCATAATTGACCAGCTCAAGTTTTCTCATGCTACTTGTGTGTTATATTGTGGCACATTAATGTTACCATCTCTTAAAAAAAATTTAAACCTTCAACTGTGCTCCTAATTTTCAATCTTTAATTAGCTTTAAATATGAGCTGTTTCTAGACTCCAAAGTAATTACAATGTCATTTGTTTTCAGTCCTTTATGACATGATGGTGGATTCAGTTTATGGTATTTGTGAAAATGCAATCCAATTGCAAAAATGAATTAACCTTTACCATGTTCAGTTGAAGTATTTACAGATGCCTGTAATGTCGTCACTGATTAGCCTTCCACAGAAGCATTAAAGTGGAGTAATTCAGTTAACTCTAGACATCTGAGATCTTTATTCTTAAGATGCCAAAAATGTTATTTAATTTAGTTCTGACCAAAATTGCAGCGATTACCCATAAAATAAATTCACCCACTGGGATTTAGGAACTCGGTCCATGTCTGATTCACGAATTGAAATTCTTTTGAGTTCGGTTCAACAATCTAAATTTATACATCATTTTAATTTTTACAGAGCGTATGTAATAAAGATAGTATATCATGGGGAAATTATCCAACAGAAGAGAACTTAAGGTGTGTGATCTGTTAACTGAAGAGCAGATTATTTCTTATATATAAATAGTTTAGTACATGGAAAACGAAATATACTATAGCATGGCAGCCTACTGCTGGGTTTGATGTCATGTTGTGTGCAGCCCATAGAAACAGCCTCAACTTATTTTTCTGTTCAGTAACTACTATGAGTTATTTCAAAACGAAAAAAAGTATTACAGGAAAAAAAGTATGTAGGGTGAGGAATGTTAACCTGAACCTGATGACAACTCATGAGATTATAAAAGGTGGCAACAAGTAGCACAGAGGTGTCCAGGCTTATGATTGAAACAAGTGTGATTGCAGATTTTTATTCCAACCAGGCAGGATGCGCATCTGATAGTCAACCGGCCAAGATCAGGCTTAAACATGTGGAATCAGGTGCTGCTCCTTCTTGGCTAGAATGAAAATGTGCAGCCACACCGGCCCGTTGCTTAAAACATAATTCATACCTATATTTCCTCATATGAATTTAACGAGATTTTCCTCACCACCTCCACCTTGGGCTTGCTCAATAGGGATAAATCCACACACTTAAAATCTGTCTCCTCTGTTTATATATTTTTGTAAAGATGCTTTGTGACAATGTCCATTGTAAAAAAAAAACAAAAAAAAAACAAAACAGCACTATATGAATAAAGTTGAATTGAATTCTTAAGTACTCAGTACACCAAAGAACCAATTTACTGTTATTTATATTCTTATTAATGCAAAATGTAATTCTTAAATTCTTATTAATGTAGAATATCTTTATAAATGATCTAGGAAACCTGTTAGATCCGTCATTTCTGTAAGAAAATGTTTGCATGTCATATCTTGATTGTTACTTGAACAAGACAATGTTTCAGTGTCGGTTTCTGTTTAAGAGGGATTATGTGTGCAGAAAAGAACAAGTTTAAAGAGGATGGATACCGTCCCTGATAGCTTACAGGAGGCTTGGAGTCTAATTAACAAGGATATAAAGGATATACTCCCAAACTCTAAAATGATCTATTACGATATTGACCTCAGTGCCTTGTACTTCCAGAAGCATTTGCTCTCCATCATTTTCTCCCAATTCATCAAACATTCCACAGTTTTACTTTTGTATTACGATTTCCCCCTAAGCTTTAGTAATGACTAAGTTTAGCTCATAGGTTGAAAAGAATAGAAGACTGGGCAGACCTCCTCCCTGTGAGAATGATTGAGTTTCTTACAAACAATGGCAGCCTTATTTTTTTCACAAAGAAATATCAGAGTGGTGGCCAAGCAAATCACCTGGTTCCACAGACTTTTGACGTCCTGGAATAATTCATTTAATCTACTGCTGTGCACATATGGCTACAGTATACTTTACCCCAGTCTGAGGTTTATGCACTCGAAGAGCAATGCTCTGTGTGTCTTGCTCAGATTCCGGCCTGCTGTAATATTCTTCCATTCATTCTTGGTTTCATTTGAGCACCGTTGCATGAGCTGTCCTCAATCCAAACACTTATTAAAGTGGTGTAACAGAAGCTGAGAAAAATAAGTTGTGATAGGCGATAGCCCACTGACACACATGTTATTTATATCTGTCAGTTTGTGTTGTCCATGGGGTGATTAAACTTTCGATCTGTGCATGTTACACGTTTCTCCATCAATCGTCCTCAATCTACTGCTGGACAAGGTGAAATCTGCTCCCAATAAATCTACTACTTGTTTTACCTTTCACGCAGAACAGCACTAAAAGGCAACGGATACATTAGGATGGTATCTTGCATATATACTATAAATATTTTTCAACCAATCAGGCCTTTTCAGAGAGGAAGTAGACCAATTCACAGAGGAAGAAAAATGTGTGAGGTGGAACTATGATCTTATTTCTTGTCCAAAATAAGCACACTCTTATGGAAAAATGACACTCAATCCTCGTCAAGGGGTGTTTGCTGTTCATACTGATCCTGTGATTATACGTCAAAAGTAATTACTCTGTGGGATTTTACAGCGTAAAAATGAACGGATTATTTACTCAGCGGTAAATATTATATGTAATATTGTTTGAAAAGAAATAAGAAAATAAACACACGCTGCAAACTCACTTATAGGCCATATGGCATGTTTAAACAGTATAAGCTTACAAGCCCTTCAAAGCACACCGCTAGAAGGACAACACATTTAATAATGAGCATAATGTAGCAAGGTGTAAAATGTCTGAACACCTAGAGAGCACCACAGCAGACAGTAGAGCTGCACACACTCTTAATGCCGGACTCGGTCATTATGAGTGTTTAATGGCAGCGTACACATCAACGCCCTTTATTTCTTTCCCCTTCCGAAGCCACAGAAGTTCCTTTTCTGTTCCTATTTTTAAGTACAAGTGATATCAATTAAGGACCTCCACGAAGGATGAAGGCGGCAGACAGTCATGCCAATAAGAGCAAAAAGGAAATTGCCTTTGTAGCTGGCTCCCCCCTCTACCGACCACAGCAAGCCTCCATCTCAACTCTGATTTCCAGATGAGGCTGCCATGCCGCATGCTGCACTCAACCAAAACAGCCAGAGGAAGGCACTCGATGTGCACCCGCTCCTTCTTTAGCCCTTAATGGAAAATCTCCTACCCTGTCGCATTTCTCTCCAATCACTTCTGTGCCATCTCTATGGTCTCTGCCATTTCTGCACAGTTGTAATTTGCTGCCTACTCAGACCCTTTGCCTTATTTAATAGCTTGGCAAGTAGAATTTTAAGGCTGCATTACTGTGATGATGTCATCAGCCGTTCAATGACAAATAGTAATTATGGGCTTAGATTAAATCTAGGGATCGAGAGGAGTTGAGGCGGCCTTCCTGATTCAGTAAAAAATATGTTTCTGTGAATGTGTCATTCCTCTCTCTTTTTCTCTCTCTCTCTCTCTGTCAAACACAAACACACACACACACACACACACACACATATATACACAAACACTCACACATTCTCTCCACCCCTCTGTTCTGCTGCCTGCCAATGATGGAAAGTAACTGTTTGAAACTGGAAGGTTCCATGGCCCCATCAAAATGCTCCACACATAAAACCATAATTAAGTGTCTTTAAAAATGCACCACTGTGAAATGGAGCCTTGATCCAGGGACTTAAGAGGCTGGATTTTTCCTCGCAACCAACGAAAGAACGCAGGACTAGAGAAAAACACACACACACACACACACACACACACACACACACACACACACACACACAGAAAAACATTCATGTAGCATGTTACATAATACCAGGGCTTTATGAATCAAAATGGTAGTCATTTGGATATTGTTACCACCCTGGAGCTCAGTGTCTCCTTTTGTTTAATGTAGAAGTCAACAATGGCTCCTTTGTCTCGTGCCCTTATTTATAATAAGGTGTATATCAGCAAAAGGGGGGGGGGGTTGATGTGCACCGTTACCAGTCTGATGAGTTATCCGCAGAAAACCATACTACCATCTCTGTGACAAGCTCTTACCATCGCTCCATAATCAGATCCACATCAGCTCCTGGTTCTGTTACACTGTGTCCCTATAAACTAAGCACATAATATCATCAAATTCTGAGTCTGATCAGTTCACAAACAAAGCTTGAAAGATGAACAAAGGTGATGAACAACAAAAAGTGAGCTTGTGTCCTTTATAAACTGAACAGCTTCAGCCACTCGCCTTTGTGGCACATCAGAGGCAGCTGTGTGGGCTGCTCTCGGCTCATTAGGACATCAAACGACAAGCCCCGAAAGGAGTGGGCAGAGTCCCGGTCTCAAGGCACAGAGAATGATTGAAATTAAGTGCGTACACTCCACATCGATATTGCTGGCAAATGGCGCCCATACTGTACAGCAAAGTGGATTCAGATGTCACAAATGCTCTTTGATATCTCTTTGTATATGACTTAACACACAGTTTGGTTTAGGCATGTCAACAGCCTCCCTGTTTCTGCGATTAGATTTTATTTGCACCATTGTTTTATTGATTGTCATGGTAATCTCAAATTTTTTTTTTTTTTTGATGAAGTACAGTACATTTGCTGCTCATTTGAGTGACCGTCAGCAAGGCTGTCCTAGAAACAGTCACATACTGTAAAACAATACTTTTTCCCCATTGAGCATACTTCTGGCCCAGAGCGACTAAATGATGGAGAAAGTGAGACACCCCAGACTGTTTGAATAATATGCAGTGCAGTTTAACTAGGGATATGTTTAATACCGTTACAACCTTAATTACAACTCTACTGATTTATCTGTCCATAAATTTAAAGTTAATATTTTAATAATCACTGGCCACTCTGAATCATATTTTTGGTGTTCTGGGCAGAAAGAGAAGGAATGTAATTCAATCGACTTTTTTTCCTGTGTCATAAGGATGTGTCATATGCATGCCTGTCTGTGCGTCAAGACTTTTTCTATCCTTCCCACATCCTTGCAGTGAAAGACATACAAGTCCATCCCCCCCACACACACACATAATAATGTATACTCATATCCAAAACACACACGCACACATACAGTATACATACACACACACATACAGTATACACACAGTGTGTGTGTGTGTGTGTGCGTGTGTGTGTGGTTGTACTACCTCTCGTCTCTCCACCACCACACATTTGTGGTTGTAGGTCGCATCCCCATAAATTGCACGTGGAAATAAGGCACCATACTTCAGTAAAGCTCTGTATAGAACTGCCATCCGTATTTCTTTATGGCCAGTTTGACTCGCGATAGTGACTGTGTTTTAAATGATCCTCATGGGAAACGACACGACTTCTTTCCATCAAAGAGTGCGATTGCCATCTATAGTACCATTCAGAGATGACGAGCCAGTTCTCTTGAGACTAAATCCAAGCAGGCTGTATGATATTAGCTTTATCTGATCTATCTGCTTATCCTGCACATGCATTTGCAGTGTTTCCTCCTTCTTAACTATTTAAGTTAAGTCTTGAGTATAGTGTTGAGCCTGGTCTGTTTTATCCAAAACGTATTTACTTACAGTTGTTGTTACTTATCAGTTGCCATGACATGTTTGAGTGAAGACTATTAGTAGTAAATAAGTAACAAACAAATGAGAACAACATAAGCACGTCAGGGTGGTGCTGAGGCTAATGATGTGGATTAATAGACTATTCTGTCCAGTGTTATGATATGTATCATAAATCATAATCATATTAGGTGTATAGTTTGATACAGCATCGTATAAGCAGGAAATTAAACAAATGGGGTCATATTTAACCTGCTAAAAAAAACAACAACAAAAAACAATAGAAACCATCATAGAAATTCTACTGGTTTCCACTACAAATACCACTAGAAATGATCAGCTAACCATTGAAACCATTATTGATCCTTAATGGTATCCATTAGACAAAACATGCTACCAATAAAAGGCAATATATCATCAGTAGAGACACACAGGGACCATTACAGTTTCCATTAAAACTAGAACAATTTGCATTATAACCATTAAAACCATTACACAATTCTCTGAGGGTTTCTAGTGGACTTTTTTTCCCCACTAGTCAGATTTTCCATATTTAACACATTGCCTGAAACGTCTAGAATATCTTGTAGCCTGTTTGTTTGGTCTCATAGACCTGAAAAAGGTTTTACACACATAAGCAGGAGGGAAATGTAATAAGCTTGACAGCTTAATGTCGCTTTTACACTGCTCATCAGCTGGAGAGAATATGTAAGATATTTGGACCATTGAACACATTCAGATTCGAGTCCCACCGTGGTCCTGTGTGTGGAGTTTGCATGTTCTCCCCGTGTGTCGGGGGTTTCCTCCGGGTACTCCGGTTTCCTCCCTCAGTCCAAACACATGCATGGTAGTCTGATTGGCGTGTCTAAAGTGTCCGTAGTGTATGAATGTGTGTGTGAGTGTGTATGTGATTGTGCCCTGTGATGGACTGGCACCCTGTCCAGGGTGTACCCCGCCTTGTGCCCGATGCCTCCTGGGATAGACTCCAGATTATATTATACATTCGGCTACAAAAATCACGCGGTAGAGAGGGGGAAAATACCACTTTGCCTAGTGTCAGACGTGACGCGTGATTATTTTGGGAAGGTTTTTTTTTTTTTAGAGAGGAAAACGTAGTAAATGACGCCTCTGCACACAGCGCCAGTTGAAGTTGGGTCGTGACGGAGCTGGACTCGGACCCTGGAACAGCTGCCGAAACATCGGCACTTTTTACGCATTACAAGACAGGGGTTGTGTACAGCTCGCCGACTCGCCTTACCTCGAGTGTAACTCAGCGTGTTTGTGATGCGCATTCCTGTAGATGCGTGCGCGTCTCGGCGCTTCAGCCCCCCGTCCAGCAGCCTGCAGCCGCTCCCGGCCAAAATGAACGAGGTGAGCAGCAGCAGCAGCAGCAGCAGCAGCGGTGGAGGCAGCGGTGGGATTAACAGCATTAGCGGCGGGAATGCCGGAGGTGGAACCGGGCAACACGACGCGAGACTGCGGCCGCTTGAGAACCGCTCCATGGCAGAAATCATCGCCGATCATCCCGCCGAGCTCGTGCGCACCGACAGCCCCAACTTCCTCTGCTCCGTGCTGCCCTCTCACTGGAGGTGCAACAAAACGCTGCCGGTCGCCTTCAAGGTAAACCCTGCTCCCGTGTCTTTCCGCTCTTCTGCGGGGATTGCTTCATTTATTCCCTTACATTTTAGGGGAAATATTATAAGATAAAATGTTCTAGTGCGTGGGAATCATTCTGCGCGCGACTTTTGGCTTCAAATAATTAGGTTAAAGTTGAAATATTCCCATGTCTGGAAACTTTTTATTATTGTTATTTTCTCACAATAGGTCAGTCATTTTTGCTTCAATTTTTATAAGTCACTTGAATTTGCGGCTGTTTTGGCTACACGACTACCTAACAACAACAACAACAACAACAACAACAACAACAACAACAACAACAACAACAACAACAACAATAACAATAACAACAATAACAACAACAATAACAACAACAACAACAACAATAACAACAATAATGTGTTAATTGGCCTAGTAAATGTAGTAGGTCTTTATTTACACAAATATAATCTAAGTATAAATACGTATGTGTATAAATCTGAATTTGTAAAAATATTTATCTCTATCTATCTATCTGTCTGTCTATCTATAATAATTATCAATTTGTATAGCGCTTTTTACAATGGTACATTGTCTCAAAGCAGCTTTACAGAAATATCATTTTACATTTACAAGCGACTTACTAATGAGACACACTCACACACCAATGGTAGCAGAGCTGCCATGCAAGGTGCTAGCTTGCCATCGGGGGCAACTTAGGGTTCAGTGTCTTGCCCAAGGACACTTCGGCATGGGATCACCCGGGCCGGGATTCCAACCACCAACCCTACGATTAGTGGATTAGTGGACAACCCGCTCTACCAACTGAGCCACAGCCGCCCTATCTGTCTGTCTATCTATCTATCTATCTATCTATCTATCTGTCTGTCTGTCTGTCTGTCTGTCTGTCTGTCTATCTGTCTATCTGTCTATCTATCTATCTATCTATCTATCTGTCTATCTATCTATCTATCTATCTATCTATCTATCTGTCTATCTGTCTATCTACAGACTACAAAAAAGTTTTTCCTATCCTTAAATCCTTGTTTATTGCTGTAGGCCCATTCACAATGCGTTAAAATGATGTGATAAATATGTAAATATTGTGGTCATTTATTGTCATCATCAGTAATATGTATTAGATATATACCTACAGATAGAAATAGTTGTGTGTGTTTACTATTTTTCACGTTTCAGAACAAAAGGGAAGACAACATATCTGTGAAAAGATTGATGAAACAAATCTACAAACTACACACACACGGACGCACGCGCACACACACGCACGCACACACACGCACACACACACACATACACAGAGGATATATATATATATATATATATATATATATATATATATATATATATATACATATATATATATAATTTGTTTGTTTATTTGTTTATTTTAGATTGATGACAGCTTTTCACATTTGCTTTTTCTCAACTTGCTTTCTTCATGATGCGGTCATCTGGGATATTTTTCAGTTTTGAAATAGCTCCCACACATGCTGAGCACACTGTTTCTCGACTGTTTTTCCTAGTCCTAAATTCTTTTACATTTGACAGTTGGGATATGAATGTATATTCATACATAAATCAATTTCTCTAAGTATTTTTTGCCTTTGAAACACATTTCATGCACAAGCCTTTAAATAGAGATCCAGTCAGGTGTGTCCAAATGTTTACATTTACTGCAAGCTTTTGTATTTGGATTTTGTCATTTTGTCTGGGAAGATTGATCCACATGATCAGACTAGATTCCAGCACTTCCTAACATGACCCCAGTGAGTCCTGGAAGCTATCACTGCAGTCACTGTTGTGTCCCTGCAGGTCGTGGCTCTAGGGGATGTTCCAGATGGTACTGTTGTCACTGTGATGGCTGGGAACGATGAGAATTACTCAGCAGAGTTGCGCAATGCTTCAGGTGTGATGAAGAACCAGGTGGCTCGATTCAATGATCTACGCTTTGTGGGACGCAGTGGAAGAGGTTAGTCCACTTCTAGGCAATAAAATATATTTGTACAAAGACTCTTTTTTTGTACATTTTTTAATTTTTTAAATTTTTTTTTACATATAGTAGTTACATTTAGATAATTATATCTATGATCTGCAAGCTGGAAAAGGAGATTTTCTTAAATGCCCTGATTGCCAGCATTCTGACTGCAGTGCTTTGGCACAGAAATCAGAGGATTAAAAAAAAACAGCCAACTCTGAGCTGTCAACAGACATCAGTTGAGTAAAGCCATGTTGTCTCCTGGGTGTAATTATCAGGTCTGAACCACTTAATGCCATTTTTTACTGTTGTTTACATAAGGGGATCTATAAGTAGATAAGATTATCTCAAGCATGTGGTGTCAACACAAGATGAGAGAAGTTTACACAATGAGGGCATACTGTATTGTACATCTGCAGTCTTTATATTAGCCAATCAGCTGTATTTATTTTCATGCTTTGCAACTACCTACACCTGCTCCAGCTAAGAGCACACTGTGTGCCTAAGAGTACGTTTGTGCAGGAAGGCTTGTGTAATTGGTTTTATGGTCAAATGGGGACAAAAGACATTATTTTAGTAATTACATCAGTTACAGTCCAGGCATTACCTGATGGCATGTGACCATTAAGTTACAAAGCTCTGTGAGTTCCTGGGCATAATAAATCAAATAAATTGACTTTATTTTTTTATTCATTTATTAATGGTTTTATACTGTATAAATGTATAAATAATTCATATGAAACTGAATTAGGGAGGGAAAACATTATGCAATTTGATGATATTGAATTGTTGTATTTTAAATCTTCATTTAACATGTAAATAATGGATCTAAACTCTCCTGTTTGAAACTGAGCTTTAAACTAATATGAACTGCACATTACACATAAATGACCGGTGATTAGCTTGGCCAAGGCAAGCGCTTTCCTATCTGTCAGAATATTGCTGCTGTTTCCCATTTTTCAATTTATAGACAGAATATTTTCTTGCAATTTTTATAAAGTTAAATTGTGCAAATTATTTCTTCTTTTAAGCAATGCTAAATCAGTTTCAGATTTTTTTTTATATTAATTGGATTGATCTCTGTAAATTCATTCTCGTTTACATATAAGAACATTTTAAACAATACAGTCCTTACAGATTTCAAATAGTGCTTAAAGTGCTTAAACTTTTCATCGTCACAAGAGAAACATTGAAATCTGTGTTGAGATAAAACTCAGCACTGGAACTGTGTGTGTCTTTGGTGTTGAGATGAGATGTTGGTGCTTGTGCTTGGCCAGCTGTTGCTCAGAGTTGCGATGACGTTCCACTCACCTCTTCCCGTCTCCTTGACCAAGCAGTGACATTCCTGAGATGCCATGTTAGTACACCGCATTCCCCTTAGAACCCCATGAGAGCACAAATTGTCTTAAATCTTATTTAGGGATGTGAATGATGAGCCAGGGTTGTTGATCTGATTTCCACTCTGTTGTAATGCCAGAGTTCTTTCCAGCTGTCTCCTTCACCAGGAGGATTAGGTCTAAATTAAGATTCATATGAGATGAAAGCTGGCAGAGATTTGTAAACATGCAGGTGCTTTTATTGTCAGCACCTAAACCTGTATTATTATGTTTGTACAGGAAAGAGCTTCACCCTGACAATTACAGTGTTCACAAACCCACCACAAGTAGCCACTTACCACAGAGCCATTAAAGTCACAGTGGACGGACCACGTGAGCCAAGGAGTAAGTTACACACTTCTTAAATTGACCAAATCTCCTTTTCTATTGCATGTTTGTGATCACTGAAGTGGTGTGATGCTCCTTCTTTTTCTCTGTTGATTTATTCCTAGATACTGTAGCTCAGATGTTGGATGGCTGTTGGAAGTCTAAACAATAACTATGTATATTTCTCATTCATTTGTATTCACTTATAATTGTGTTTGTGTGTGTGTGTGTGTGTGTGTGTGTGTGTGTGTGTGCGTGTGCGTGTGTGCGTGTGTGTGTTAGCTGTGTTAATCAAGTGATTGATATTTATACCATTTGTCTTGTCAGACGCTGAGAATAAAAAAAATTAAGAATCTTAATCTTACCCTATAAGATTTTGCCATTTTGGCTTGTGTTGTGAGAACTGTTCCTGCATTCTGTAATGTTTGCTGACTATTGGAAGTCAGATTTCTTTGTGCTGAAACATTTGAGACATCAGAATAGTGCTATAGAAGTCACTGGGTTTACTTAGGCTCTTATTACATTTTCTTGAAAAGTCAAGACATAGTTCATATCAGCACTGTGTAGTTTGCTACACACTATGGTATGTTATGGTGGTTATAGTATGGTAATTCAACCTACAGTCCATCTTTTATATCACATTATATATTTTGTGTTTCTTTGTTGGGATCTAGTAGTCTCCTTGTGTGTTCATAGCAAGATGTCAGTGAAGGTGTGTCAGGCTGCGCCGAGGCTCCACTGGGGTGCTATAATGCTAACATCAGCTCATTTTTAATGGCTTTCAGTGCCAACCTGTCTGGAGAGCAGCTGTTTTACTTTATCATGAAAAAATACATACTCCATCTTGGCGTAAGATTCAACCCTATCACATCGCTTGCAACATTTCTCTCTCCTTCCGTCTTACTTACTCTAGTCTTAGTGAACACATATGGTTCTGGTGTTTGAAGACACACTGGCTGTATGGTCTTGATTCTTCATTGTATTAAGACGGCCTCTAGCAGTCTCTGCACTTTTGTTTGAAGTCAAAGACTTCCTATGCTTCTGCTCCTATTGAAGTACAGTATCAAGAGACCGATAACTTGCATGTTACTGTGGCCTATAGCGATTTAAAAAGTTCAGAAGACAATTTTTATGCAATTTTTCTAAACTCCCTCCCACAGATTTTTTTTTGTTTGTTTTAGATTGGTCCGTGTCTCTCAGAGCAATATAGCTGAGTACATCCAAGCCATGATGTATTACTTAATGGCGTCACATTCATTGTGTATAGACAAAGAGGAGGTCATGGTCAAAACGTACAAGCTGTTGTATAACAGGTCACTGATGTCCATCACTGAGATGCAAAAGCATCTGTGCCCTCTAAATAATGTTGTATTCCAGCACTTCCATAACACTGGGATTCTGCATCATTAAACATCTAATTGGTGTTAATGAGAGGGCAATTAAGGAAGAGGCCCAGCTCGCTGAACTCGACAATGCCAACAGTGTGCTGTCAGAAAGCTTTTCACTGAGCAAATGCCTGAAAGAACACCTTCTACTGATTCACTTGTCAGCACTTACATTTGTTTTGCTTTAGAGCATTTATGTGTAATTTAGAAATAATAGGTGCATGTTTATGTACAGGCTGTTTCATTTTCAGTCAAAATATAATTTGCTTATTATGTCTTAATACAGAGACTAATGTTAATTTAGGCTGTCTTTTACTTAGTGTGTCTGCAGGGCCTCAGTCGCAGTTGAATGTATAGCAGATATTAACTCAGCACAGTACGTGTATTATTAATGTGTTTATGTGTTTAATAACCCATGATGGGTGCCATATGAATCATTCAGGGGTGAGAACTTCCAGTGCTCTGTGTGTGTGTGTGTGTGTGTGTGTGTGTGTGTGTGTGTGGGAGAGGGGCGGCGGGGGTAGAACAAGCAGTACAATGAGAGTGTTGATAGTCTGGTGACATTAACAACTCAGTGTACTCACTTGCTTTTAAACATGATTTCTCATTCTAATCCCCTCTTTATCTGTCATACTCTGATTTAGTCAGATCTCTGCACAGCTAATTTACTTGAATGAACACAAACTGTCCCAATGCAAACAAGAGTTACATTATATATATATACATATATATATAATTTTATCACACATACCGGTATATATATATATATACAGTATATGAATATATATATATTCCATTTCTTCTCAGTAATATCGCAACTGTAATGATGTCTGATTTCAAATACTGTTTGCTGTTACATTTGTGTGAAGTGAAGTCATTTGTGGGTAAAACAGGCTTTGCACTAACCTTTAATAGCCCTCATTAACAGTTATTTAAACTAATAGATTGGGAGGGGTTGGTTAAACCAACACACTTGCTCTGGAGGCCCCATGTAATTACAGATCGTATGTCGGACTGTCATTCTTTGTAACACGTTTAAAATGATCTTTTCATTGTATGTTTCACTTGTAAAATCACAGAAGTCGAATCTCGCATTGTTTATGGGGATTAGAAGATGCCAGGTGCTCCTTTAAAAAGACGTACTTCCATCTTACCAGAATCCCATGTGTTGTTTAGACTGTTTAAACACCTTGACACATCAGTATGTTGAATGAAGATGATAACTAGAGCAGTAATGGTGTCTGAGACAGTAAAAAAGTTAGATCTGGCCATTGTTCAACCATATCAGCTCTGTAGACCACACATGCTCTATAGACATTATTTGCCCTTACAGCAAATGAAAAAAACGAAGTGTCAGTGTAGGCCTTAAGGCTGCATTTATAATGGGAACTGTTCACATAAAACCAATCCAAACAAGAGAGGAATAGGGAGAAAACACAGACATAGTCCTGGTCAGCCGGACAGGGGCTACAGAAGGAGGTACTAGAAGTGTGTATGTGCATGAAGAGACATTTCAGATTGAGTCTGGCTGTAAATGTCTAGTCTGGATACACAGTGTGTTCATCAGAGCTGCATCATTACAGCTCAGGAAATACTGGTGGTGCTCTGTTAGGAGTCATACTGCGTTCAAATAGGCATGGAGGATGAAGGACTGGGCCTGCAGATTAAAAATAGTTGTGGACCCTTGTAGTTTTTTTTTTGTATGTGTGTGTGCATGTACCCTTTCCCTGCCTGGCTTGCCTTCTGAAGTCTAAAATGTAAAGACCACACAGACACCTGGCAGGTCTCCATGACAGTCTCACTCTGCATGTTTCACTCCATCTCATACTCTCTCCGTCCCACTCTTAGTTTCTCCTAAACCTAAATGAATAGAAGAGACTGGCTGTCACCCATGCTGTCTTTTTCCTCTCTTTTCCCCATTGCATTCCCTCTATTTCAATGTATTGCAGCTTGTTCTTTCCCAAAACACCTAGAACACCTAGATTTTTTATTGTTATTGTGCACCAACGCAACAATTTAGTGCTTCCTCGGGATACTAAAACATTGTCATGAACTTGTGTGTTCATGCTGTAGGCTATTACACTGTATGTTTAATTCACTATTTTGAGTTGTCAAATGAATATATTAGTGGCAATGTATAGGATCACCTGTAAAGAAAACATACCCATGGTTTAAACAATAAGCTGTTACACTTACAGCACACTTTAAGTAAGTGTTGTTCATAATTATATCCATAATAAAACTGTCCTTGAAATAAACGTTGTCTCATATTAATGACACATTGAAGTGTGAAAATCTGAAGTCTTAAACTGCACTTAAACTGTCAGACAGTGGTACTGGATGTAATACTGATCTTCACTTGAACTGATATCATGCAAGAAAAATGGACATAAGGTCAGAATCATGCCTAATGGAGACACACCTCTGTTTTAGGCAAACCCAACCCTGCGCACACAACTCCTGCAATACTGTCTGTGTCACTTTCTGTTGAGGAATACCCATGTGCACAATTTTGGTTGCAAATCCTCATTTCCTACAAGTAACTCAAATCTAAATACTGCCCATACTGCTAATTTTCCTCTTTATATCCAGCCATAATGGTTGAGCAGTTGAGGATTTGAAGGTTAAGACTTTCCTCTAAAGTCCAGTATTGGTGCAGTTCTGGGATTTAAACTAAAAACCTTCTGCCGCAGAACACAGTTAAATCAGTTGTGAAATCACTATGCAGGTCAGGTCAAGCAATCTTAGCTTTTATTCAATCTATTATCCTTTCTCTTGGCTTTGCCTTTTTATATTATTGTTCTCCTGATTCCTTTCTTATGCCATCAGAGCTGCTGCATTTGTTTATCGTTGTGAGTCATGATGACCAAACATGCTGATGTGGGGGCAGTGAGGTGGGAGGGAATAACCTCAGATGATATCTTTTCTTATTTAATGTATTGCAATGTTTCAGGTTTATTCCGTGTAATTGGGCTGTTTTTTATTATTATCAGAGAACATATAACAGGATGGCTAGAGATGTTATCTTGGAATTACCTTGACAGACTCATAAGTATTTAGGCCTGAGCTCTGAAATCAGGCCTGTGTCAGCTGGAGGTTACATATCTCACCAGTAATGTTTGGCCATGGTCCCACTGGGCCAGTCAAGCATCTGGAATGAGTGTGTCCGTGCTTCCGCTGCATGATTGGACAGGGAAGTGTTGGCTATCAAAAATCTTACGCCGTTGTCTGGGAGATGATGGGAATGTTTG